>CATIWO010527130.1:0-27237 GCA_949673435.1 Macaranga tanarius | reverse complement strand
AAAAAAAAAAAAAAAAATTGGCGGGAAGTTAAAGAATAAGACGAAGGAAGATTGAAAAAAATCAAAAGAATTAATGGCAAACAAGCTCATAAGCGAAATTGGCCTGCCTAAATCCATCACGAACATATTCACAGCTCGTAACATCAAAACTGCTAAGGTAAACTATCAATAAACAGTACAAAATCATTTTATTTTCTTTAAAACAATCTGTTTTTTCATTTGTTTGTTTGAATTTTTTTTTTTTTTTTTGAAAGGAGGCATTATCTTTAACTGAATTCGAGTTAATGGAGCTGCTAGATGTTGGATTATCTGAAGTAAAATCTGCAATCGCTCACATTAGTTCAATTGTTTCTCCTCCTTATCAAACCGTAAGATTTGTGTTTGATTTTGTAATTATGTGATTATTAGGTCAATTTCATTTTGTTTTTTTTTTTAATTAAAATTTTGTTGATTTTTTTTCGTTAGGCGTTATTTTTGATGGAGCAAAAATTGCAAAATGAGCGATTTGCAGGGCATCTCCCTACCTATCTTAAGGGATTAGATGATGCATTGTGTGGTGGATTGCCTTTTGGTGTTTTGACTGAGCTCGTCGGTCCGCCTGGAATTGGTAAAACACAAGTATGGCATTTTAATTTAATTTAGGTTAGCTTAATTTAATTTACTTTCGTTTCCGACATAATTGAGTGCTCGTTTGGTTCGATTAACCATAAATCTTTAGGATGATTTTTGAATTTTGATGATGTTTTTTGTTTACTTGTAGTTTTGCTTGAAGATTTCATTGTTTGCTTCGTTGCCAGCAAGTTGTGGAGGTTTAGACGGTCGTGTAATATATATTGATGTAGAATCTAAATTTAGTTCGAGAAGGTACTATACTACTTGAAGCTCACTTGTTGATTTTGTATTTACTTAAGGTTTGTGACTTTTTTTTTTTAAATTCTTATACATATCCTTTTCACAAGAGAAGAAAAAAGCTGTTTTGGATTATGACATGTGTGTTTTTTTTTAGGATAATTGAAATTGGGACCACGAGTTTTCCTGAAATATTTCACATGAAGGGGATGGCGCAGGAGGTGTGAAAAAAATTACTTCTAAAATTATCTCATTCTTGTTTGTGGCATCATAATTTGAGTTTAGGAGGACTAATTTTCCATTTAACTGCAGATGGCTGGCAGGATTCTTGTTTTGCGGCCATCATCACTTTCTGAATTTACAGAGAAGTGTGAATCAAAGAAACCTTGACTTTACTTTACTAACATTAATAATGAATTCAGTGTTGTTTGCATTACAGGCAACTGGATAAAGGCTTCAGCTTGATTATTTGGCTGTGCAAAATGAATGCCATTAATTCAATAGTTTATATATGTTGCAATAGAATTGTGTTTTGTAGTGGAAAACAATCAAATAAGCACAGGTTTTGGTAATCTCAAATGGTTTGAAATTAAGTTGTTACCCTCTTGGTTGAACTTTTAGGTCCCATAAGTCAAAAAACTCATCTAGTGTTTTAAAATTTTCTACTGTTAGCTTAGGTGCCAATATGTTGACAGTAACTGCTGGAGTGCAAGGTACAATTGAATATCTAGTGTTTCAAATGGTTTGAAACCAGTGCCTGTTGGTTTGGGGGGCACGTGGCGGCGCCGGGCCTCAGCTGTAAAGAATTACCCGGAGTATAATGAGTCAAAATAACATCCATACACTCTCGCTGATATTATTAAACTTTTCAAAATGCAGGTGCAAGCAATAATTGTCCGTTTAGCTCTTGAAACTAGTTTAATATGTGCATGCTACAACTTTATAGTGGAATAAATAATTTGCAACTGTGAATTAATAGTTAACTGTCTTTGTATTTGTATCATGCATTTCATGGCTCAGATGTATTATGTATCCATCTATGGTTATATTTATTGCTAATGGAAATGTTACTGCAACAACATTACACGCTTGTGCAACTCTTGTAATTGTTGATATTTCATGCAATTTCTGGCAGAGCTCCAGCCCCCTTCAGTATAAACTTCCTTTTCTGTTCAATCAATATGTCCCCGAGCATCAATCCTGTGTCTTGACAAGTGTTGGCACAAAGAAATACAACAAATTTTGTTTATCTAGACTTCTGAGGGACTATTACTGGTGGTAGACAGTGAACAGTCCTGGTTGTTTTGAAACATAACTGAGTCTGATCAATATGGTTTTGATCATGAAGTCTAGGCATCCAATGGATGCAGTTGTCCTGTGTATATCTTTCAGATTGGCTAGGTTTTATCATTTGGGCCTGATATCATGACAAGATTAAGTCCTGAGTATGAACTTTTTACTATTTAACCGTAGCACTTATTTGCATATCTGTGCTCAGATATGCATTTGTTTGCTGTTAGATTGTTTTCCTCCTTTATTTTTAATTTTCATCATTGGAGTTTATGGTGGATTTGGTATCGACCACTGAATTACAAATATCATTTTTTTGAAACAGTTTGCAGCAAATCAAGGTTTTGCTCCTTCAACAACAAGTCAAGCTACTAGTTATTGATAGCATGGCCGCTCTAGTTTCATGGTAAGCTTCAACCATCTGCAATCTGGCATTGATGGAAACCTCTCCATTCAAATGTCCCCAGATCAAGTTATAATGTTTGAGCATTAGACAAGGGTGTCGCAGTACTTGCACAGTATGCACTTCTTAATGCAAAATTATTCAGGAAAGTGTGATTTAAGAATTATGATTTTGCTTATGGGAAAGACTAGAATTTTTCTGAGTAGAATCATCCTCTGGCAGCGGCGTGGTCTTAAACTTGTTCTTCCTGCTTAGGTGATATGTAGTAAAGCACCTGGATATTGCCTTTGTTTATAAATTTCATAGCTACATTTTCTTTTAGAACAAAATGAACAAACAAGTTTGATATTGTTATCATGGACTTGTCTATTTTGCTTGGATTAATGATCAGCAAGCCTGAGTGAGGTATACAGGTTCTATTGTTCTGATATTGTGCAAGGATGCATTACACATATTGTGCAGTTCCCTGGAAATTTTCTCTTTTATGGCTTTTATAGAACATAAATATGATAGTTAATCGACCCTTTGTCTGATCTGTTCTTCTATTTGTCTCATGATATTATAAAAGAAGTACTAACATGTTTTGTTCAGGGAATATGATCAGGGAGCTCCTAAACAACATTCATTGGGCTGGCATATTTCTTTTATTAAGTGAGAATCTTATTCTTTCAATGGTTATTGTTAGTCTCTTCTCTGGAGGGATCATATTTCTTTATTTGAATGTGTCTAGGTCACTTGCTGAATTTTCACGAATTCCTGTAGTGGTGACAAACCAAGTGAGATCTCAAAGCCGTGATGAAGTCTGCCAATATTCTTTCCAAGGTATCTGAGCAGATTCAATTGTGAAAGCTTCCATCTGCTTTGTTAACAGAATATAGTTTTCTAATACAGTACAAAGAAATTATGAGACTCAAGAGGGAACTGAAAACTTTGATTCTCATCTCGTTGCTGCTTTGGGAATTCACTGGGCTCATGCTGTAACCATTCGTCTTGTTCTTGAAGCTAAATCAGGTTTGTGTAACAGTTGCAATTCCTATTCTGAGCTTAATCTACATGATGCAAAGTGCTGCTTTTCAGCCAATATCAGAATGTGATTTCTCCAAAATGCAGTTGTTATCAAATGTATGTTTTTTATCTGTGGTTATGAAGTTTTTCTTTATTATAAAAAGAGAAGAATGGCATTTATCTTAGAAAGTAACTGCTAGGTCAGTAATTCGAGTGGAATTGGACAAACATTAGGGATTTGAGAGCTTTTTCTTCTCTTGCTTTGTGGGCGGCATGGGGGATGGGAGGGGATAATGTGCATGTATAATGAGGTGGTTATGAAGTTTTTCTTTATTAGAGAAGAAAGGCAGAGGCACCCAAATGTTTTTCTCCATTTTGATTAGCCAACTATCTTCTAAGACCATTTTGCTCTTACGTGTGTGTTACTTGAACATTACCAAAGTAGCAGCAGGCTTCCAAGGATGGTGAAATTTCCCTGTACTAACTTATGAATAATGTATGTTAACATGTGAAACCTGAGGATGTTTGCCTGGTTATAACTGCATATGAAGTTCAGATGACGTATTCTGTTTCAGGTCAGAGGTACATTAAGGTGGCAAAATCTCCAGTGTCACCGCCCTTGGCTTTCCCCTTTAACATAACATCATCAGGGATCGCAATACTGGATGATGCTGGAATAGAACTAAGAGGGCAGGAGATAAACTCAATTCACCGTGAAGGTTTGTCACAGGGGCATGTCCTTTATTGAATCAGTGAAACTACTTAGTAGATAATCATGGTGATCAATGGTGTAGAAAGATATCCGTCACTTGATTGAATGAAGAGAATATATGCTCGATATCAGTTCATGGATATTTATCTGTGAACTTGACAGATTATGGTGGTCCTAGTAGTGTGCACCCCTGAATATTGAAATGTGCTGTAAATTTAATACCTTTTTGTGACAATTATTCTTTATTCACTTGAGGTTTTCAGTATTTCTTGTCTGTTTTAACTTTATATTTGAATAACTGATATTTGAACAAAAAAGCAGGTCATAATGACATCTTTCATTTTGATGGGAACTATTGCAGTGACCGGTCATGATAGAGGTGATTTTTCTCAAACTTTTTTTTCTCGTGTAGCTGTTATTATTGAAGAGATAATAACCAGGTTTTGAAATTAGGGTATTCATTTCCCTTGGAAATCTATGATCCATTTTTATCTTGTTTGTTTAGCAACTCTTTCGTACACGAGTATCTATCAAATTAAATTTCTATCTTGATGTTTTACCACCTGTTCATGATAATTTTTAAAGTAATAGGCAATAGAAAATTTGGGCAAGCTATAGCTAAAATCTTGGGTAAATCCCACTGCGAGTCTGTCACTGCCTGGATCTTTTTAGTGAAAAAGAAGTTAGTTAGCGTGTCATGGAGTGGTGGAAATCCTGATGTCACTCCTCACCTAGCAAAGGCTGTATTCAGCCTTCACCTGACGATAACAATACACATGTCATGTCTTTCTTAAACCATGAATTTCCAAGATTATCAATAATGATAAGAAAGATGTTTAGAAGAATGCAGATGAGATGTGTGGTCAGCTATTATCTGATTCAATTCTAAAAACCTGAGCTGCAAAGCCAAATCTGAAGATTTAAGCCTTGTGAGTAACCCTTTAGTGTTATATTTCTAAAGATTAAGGAATGTATCCAGAGTCCTACTCACTTCTGCTTTGGTGGTCTGTCATCTCAATGGGGTTTGCTAATGATTATATTAGAGATTATGTACTGGTGGTAAATTTTTGGCCGAGCCATTGTATGGACTATGGATATGGAATAATCTTAAAATGCAGTTTTTTCCCCAGTTTCTTTAAATCTCTTCTTCCCTTTTGTCCATCGCACCGTTCCAGTTTGTGATAAGAATAAAATGCATTTAAAGTTGGAAAGAATAGGGTTTGGACGAGTTGCTAGTTACTAGCTCTTCTCTTGCTATTGGCGTTAAAGACTTAAGATCAGAAAGTTTGATTGTAAATTCATGTTGGCTTGATATATGTAGTTAAAAACATTTCAGATTCTGCAATAGGTTTTCGTTTCCTGCCGAGTTAAGGCATAATGTGACATGTACATCATGTTTAAATTGTATATAAACTATTCTTGAAAATATAGAACGGAATCTCCAATCAAAAGTCCCACGTATAAATGGGTTGGATTGGGCAAATATGGAACAAATATTGACTTTAGCCCTTTTTTGAACCAGTCATTGGACCAGATTAGTATTTGTTATGGGAAGATAATTGTCCATTTTACGAGGCCCAATGGCGAAGGGAATGCCTCCTTGTTTGCTATGCGCGAATGCTTTGGCCACTCGTAAAATCCAGTCCTATGAACTCATGTTAGGGCATGTCTATGAAGTCATGTTTTGCCTGTATTAGAGAGACTGAAGTAAATAGATGCTTCTGATTTTCTCTGTTTTAAATCAAATGAAACAGGTCATGGTTGCGCTATCACTAGAACAATCATACCAAGAGATGCAAATAAGAGTACACTGTCGGTTAGGCTGCAGGTTTTGAATTATGTTGGAGAAGACACTTATGGCGTTTGTTTGGGCACTTGCAAAAAGTTTTTGGTTGGCGCATTAATCAACTGAGAAGCTATTGCTTTTGATTATAGAAATGCTGAAACTATGTCCGTCTCTTTATTTTCCTTGTAGAGTTTTCATGTTTGCCAATGATGATATTACCAAAGGGAACATTTGTTATTTATTTATTCTAGTGCTGGAATGTGAGATTTGGATCAGCCAATCCTCATTCGTTTATAAAAGGAAAAGATATAATGGCAACTTTTTGTTTCTTTAAACTGTAGGTGCTAGTGGACTGCTATGAGCTACAGAGCTAGTATTCTTGTTAGGGACTCTGGAATTGGAAAATAGTGATGTAGAAGGGCCAGCAAGTTGATAACTTTTTGGGAAATAACTAATCGTATTGTCTGTGTTTAGATGTGGAACCTAATTTTGGTCCGAAGATGGATATTCTTTTTGCCTCTGATCCTGTGCTTTCTACTTATTTTTTCTCTGTGCCTGTTGATAGAAAATATCATTGTTCACTTGCTACAAAAGTAGATGCTGTATATTGGGTGTTGCCGCCCCTATTATTTTAAACGATCTACGTGTGCCCTTTTGTTTGTGGCTTGTTGGTAATGAGTACTGGTATTTCTTTTTTAGCCGGAGCTTGGAACATGAGAGATCCAAAGTAAAGACAGCGAATGGGGTTTCACTGCTACATTTGAAGGTAAGAGGCCCACTATCTGTTTTGGAAATATATGGAAGAAACACACTTAGCATGCTGCACGGTTCATTGTGGACCTTCTTGGTTAGCCCCACAGAGATCATAGGATCCAAATTCAGAGGATATGGAGCCCTCTAGACACATGATATTTTTTAACATTTTGGTCGCATCTGGCCTCGTACGTCGGCATTACTTGCATTTTTCTACTTTGAGTATGATTTTCAACAAGAATACCTTGGCATTTACTCCACCAAGATTCAAACAAGTTGCTGTAGTTTAATCATTGTAGGAACCGAGGAATGGAGTCTCTACTAAATTGTTAAAAAAACACACGAACATTTTAAAATGAAAGAAGGTGAATCATGTTTTTGCTTTTTCCTTGTCTAAAGAATACATATATATATATATATATATATATATATGAAATACTGTACAACCTTAAGGCATTGGTTTCCAAAAACAAGAGAAAAGTCTTTGTGAGAATAAGCCAAAGATTTTGCTTGTTTTTAAGGTTTCTTTCCTCTTTCTCTCTTTTAGGTTTTGAATATAGTATGATTCCTTTTAGACACACACACAAACCTTAAGCAACTTTAATCACTCTTGTCTATAAATAAAAATTTGTTTTGTTTTGTTTTGTTTGTATAGCTGTCTCTTATGTGTAGTTTGAAATGTGAATCATCCACCTAGTAACTAGCCACCCTGACTTTGGTATACTAAAGATAATAATACCCAATAAAAATTTTGCAAGACCTTAGCTAGCTGATGTGTCAGTGAACAAATTTAGGTTCTAGGAGCAGATACATTCAAATCTGGATTATATTAAATTAATGTGGATTATGTTTTGATTCTAATCCAATGAATTGTCATGCATTTTAGTTTATTAATCCTTGTGGCATCTTAATCTCCTCGAAATTTTTATGATCAGGTGCTATATTTGAATCGAAGATATTTGCCCCACTTATGCTTATTATATTAATTACTGGCATCGTGTCCAGTGGACACCATTAGCAACATTTATTATTTATTTATTTATAGATCTATTAATCATATCATGTCTAGTAATTTAAAAAATTTGTGGTGATAGCAACTGAAAAGTGGGAACCAAATTTTATTGGCAGTTGTTGGCATTAAAGCATTTTCATCCCAACTTTATTTCCTTTAGAACCAATGGGTTTGAATTTAATTGTATTATAGGTAGATAGTTATAAATGGTCCTCTTGTTTGATGGCAGATTTTCAGGTTTCTACATTGGCTTTAAACTGAAACTTTCTAGTTGTATTAATTGAACTTAACCATGTATAGGGTAGTTAGGTGACCCAAAATTGAGTTGCCGTTACCTTAAGGCATTTAAAATGTTGCTAGGTACCATAAAATCAGATGTTTTTTTGAATTCTTAAATTTCCTTTCGTAGCTGGAATTTAAGACAATTTAGCTTCATGTCCAATGATATTGCTTCTCTTTGGGACAAGGTCGAATTTATGGATTCACCTATTGCTTTCTTTCTCTTTTTAATTTTTTTTTATCAGAAAATATTAACGTGTTTGGTGTGATTTGTGAGTAATCCAGGTTTATAAGCAAATTATATGGAGCTATTACATTTAATTAAATCATATGCATTTTTATAGAGCCATTACATGAGTTAGAAAAATACCAAATTGTTTTTTTAATTGTTATTTTTTAGTTATTTTGAACTTGGCAAAGTCATGTCTCTTTCGTGTTTCTCGAGGAAATAGTTCATACACATAATTTATGATATGAAATTGCTTTTTGATATGAAGTTGGAATAATTGAGAATTATTTTGAAAGGATCTTAGGTTATCTACTTATTAATGAAGCATCTTTTTTTTTTTTTTTTTTAATATGTGAAGCATCTTTCTAAGCTTCGTAATTACATTACAATATTACATGATTGGATGTGCCAAAATAATCCCAATTATTTTTCTTTTACTCTTCTTATTTAATAAAAAAATTAAATAATCAAAATATGCTAAAAATTGCATAAAATTTTATTTTATAAATTATTTAAAATAAAAATTAATTTTACAAATTAATAATAATAAATAAATTTTATTTCATCTCATAATATTTCTAAAGAAAATTAATTATTAAATCACTTACCGACTTGAATATTATTCAATCTAAATTGATTTGTTAAGTATATGGAAAGCTTGCAGTCTTTTAAATGTTGATAAATATAGTCCTAATGAATTGTTTTTTCTCTAACAAATGAAATCTAGTTTTTATTAACGTAATGAGCATTTGGTGAAATTTGTTTATTTCAAATGAATAAGGATTGAAACTTGTCAATTCATGTGCTCCAACTTTCAATTGAGGCCTAACTCAAGTGGCAATGTTCTTGGGAGGAAGATGTCTTGGGTTCAATTCCTCTCCCTACACTAGGCATGTGAGATTTCACTTTAGTGGTGGCTCACAAAAATGATTTTCAAAATATACTAACTTTTAACAATTAAATGCTAATTGTCTCATTCTCTATTTCGATGATGCTGGATTCCGTATCTAGTCCTGAAATATGGATGTTGTGGAAAAAAAAACTTTCAATTAAGATGAATTGTAATTGGTTAGTAGTGGATTGGAAATAAAATAATTTTAATTCCTTAAACAAAACAAAAGCCGAGTATTGCTCTCTATAATTGATAGATTGATATTGACCACATCTTAGCCTATCTTTTTAGACATCAATACATAAATGGAAAAGTTAGAAAAAAAGAAAAGGGCCAAATCAATCAAATTCATCATGTAATATGAGGGGCATTTTTGTAACTCAACCCCTATATAATATAGCACCACTTTCCTTATCATGTTCCAAAACTGATAAATAATTGCTGCAGCTGAATGAAAATAATAATATTCTAGATAATAAGAATTTAAAAAATATATATGTTTTGGTTATAGAAAAAAGTAGAAAACAATTAAAAAAAAAAAACTAGAAACTTTGACTAAACGACAAGATTATAATATTATTATTAAAAGTCTCCATGAATGGACATGAAGCATCCACGTCTCCCTAGGTGTAAACCTCGTACACTCTTGCCGACAAAATTAATTATAAACACCTACCCACTCTATATAATATTTATCATATATTTTTATCATATTTTATTTTTGCTTTTAAATGATAAAAAATCATTTGTTTTAGGAAATTAACATCCAACTTAGTGTCGACAGTGTTAGGTTTTACCATTGTGTCAATATTTTGAATATGATTTTTTTAAAAATAGATATGTTAAAAATATAAAATAATTTATGATCTAGTAATTATTAAATATCTTAAAATATAAAATTTAAATTTTTTTTATCATTGATTTAAAATTTTCACCTAATTAAATGAAAATATAAAATAAATTTTGTAGAGTGAAAAAATAAAATAATTTTTTCATGTAAAGTATTCAACATCATAATAATTTCTAAAATTAATGTGTAATATGAAGTCAAAGATTAATGGTTCTAATTAGCCTTTAGCCGATGGAATTATTTTAACTAAGTTATGAAAGTTTGTTTTATGTTCAATAATAATTGATTGTCGATTTTAACTATAAGATGCAAATACGTTTTTGTTTTCTTTATTTTGTTGATGGCTAATGACCATATCTAGCCTTGTCGACTGAGATGACAGCTTACAAAGGAAGTCCAAATTGAGATGGCTTCATGCAAACCAGAAAGGATGGAGCCGGCTACTCACATTTGCCACCTTTCATTTGATCATAATGTAATCGAGTGGAGAAAAGTCAAATCAAATTTTAAATATTTCGAACTTGAGTCGAGCATAATCAAGCTCAATCAAATTTAGTAATATATTTTACTTTTGTTCTTATGAAATTCAAATTATTTAATTTTTAGATTTATATTAATTAAATATATTATATTATATGACCATTAATATTTAATATAAAATTCTAAAATTAATTTATATAATGACATAACTATAAATTAATGTATGAAGGTAATAATTAATCTTCCATATATAAATGTATAAATATTTACATAAAAAATTATAAAATTCATATTAAGTATAATATCATGTTATTATATATTATAATAAATATAATTGATATGAATAATATTTTTATTCTAATGGTTAAAATTAGTATAATAAGTACAAGTTCCACTATCTATATATATATATATATATTAAAGGCCAAGCTACTTAAGTAGTTTGAACTTGAACTCGACTCGATTAATTTTGAATATTTTTTAAACTGATCTCAATTAGTTTACAAGCTATCTCAAATAGCTTATTCCTCATACCTCTAATTTTACTAGTCCAAATATAACATTGGTGATTGTTCAAATTAAAATTTGAAGCTACCCTCAATAAAATTTTGAAATGTGAGGATCATTTTGATATTAGCATATATATATATATATATGCATGTAAAATAAAAAATGGGTGTGGGTTCATTTTAATAGGGTGGAAATATCTAGTATTTACTATTTTATTATTTTTTTAATATTAACACTTAATTATTTTTTATATAATTTTGAAAGCATTATATTTAGAAAATTTTAATTTATTTAACTAACAATTTTAAAAATTAAAGTCAAAATTAAAAAATAAAATTCTTAATCATTTTAGCTAATTATTAAAATTGATATAGTAATTTTTTTAATTGATAAAATTATAATTTTATATTTAGTAAAATTTAAATCTTGTTACTCATTTTTAAACTTAATATTTTGTTTTTCTATAATGAAATTTCCATTTTCAGTATTTTTTAGTGGAGGCACACTTGAAATCAAATCTCGACTGTAAGAAGTTATTAAAGTCTAACTTTATTAATTGTCAAAAAAAAGTCTTCTATTAGATGACTTAAGTAGTTGCACTTCATTGAAAAAAATAGATATTGCACCCAACCAACAATCCCTCTTTCTCTCTCTTGGCTACTGGTTTTCTCTTGTTCTTGAGTCGCCGGCTTAAGGCCAATTTTTGGCAAATTGGCCTTTCTTCTTTATTTTTTTTATTTTTATTTTTTTTTTGTTATTTCGTATAAATAACTAATAGTTTGTTTAGATATAGGGTTTAATATTTATTTTGTTCATTTTTACGATGATTTTATTATTTTTTAATGAGAAATTTATGGGGTTAAAAGAAAGATTTGAGTTTTTTAACTACATCAATGGAGAAGAATAAAAAAAATATAATTGTTCTTAAAGAAAATATTGATTTCACTTATCTAAAATTTAAGGTTATCTGTTTAATTTCTAAAATGAGTTTTGCTATACCCATTATTTCGCTGATAATGTTGGAATACTTTTCCGGTTTACCATCTAGAAGTCAAGTTTATTCACTTCAAGTTTTGGCTTATATATTTGCCTGTTCACTTAACCTTTATATGCGGCACCGAGGTACCAGTGTTATTGTGGTTGTTATTATTTTATTTTTTAATGGTGTATTTTTCTTTCTTCCATTGATGTATTTTATTAGAGCAATATTTTTTTATTATAATTTGTAATATTTATATTATAATTTTTTTTTTCCTTGTACCACCATTATTAATTATTGATAGGATAATTTTTTTTCTCCAATCTATGTTGGAAGAATTCCTCCTACCTGATGAGGTTTAGCTTTTTAAAATGTCAATAACTAATGAAATAAAAGAATTTTCACTCTTTAAAATCTCTCTCATATATTAGAAAAATGTAAAAAGACAACAATACTTTTATGCACTAAACAATATTTTTCATGGAAAAGTATTCTTTCAAAAATTTTAAGTATGAATATGTAAATAACATAATTTTTTTAATTGAAGTGTTAGGTCAAAAATGGATTAAAAGTATGAATATGTAAACAACATTTTTTTTAATTGAAGTTTTAGGTCCAAAATTAAAAAGGAATGAAAATTAAAAATGGATTAAATCTCAAATTGAAATAATTGGAAAAAAATTTTGCAAAAAAAAAAATTGTGATTTATTAAAAAATAAAAACATATACTATTTGAAAAAAATCAAATAATGTTATTTGTTAAAAAAAAAACAATTTTATTTGTTTTTTTAGTGCATAAAGTTGTTTAATTGTTTTATTTATTTGTTAGTGAATAATACTATTTTATTTTTATTTTTCTAGCACTTAAAAGAGATTTTAAAGAGTTAAAATTATTTTATTTTACTAATTATTACCATTTTAAGAAGCCGACACATCATCAAATAAAAAAATGTTCTTAAGGATATATCTCTGTCTTTTGATATATATATATAAATATATATAAAGTAGTTGCACTTCTTTTTCCTAGTTACTTTAATTATTCTCATCTTGTGGTAGGTGTTATCTAGTTTTATTTGAAACACAGATATCACCAATGTATAGAAATGGTCCAGAGGAAAATAATTATGTCTTGGACTGTCGATATTTTTGGACATTTGGAATATGAATTAACACAATTAACATTCTTATCGTTTTATTCTTATCGTTTTATGTAACCAGATATATGATAATTCTTTTTGGGTATATCTCATTTTTTGTCAGGTATTTAAATTTGAGATTTTAAGAAACGATTAATTTTTAAAATTTTTATGTACTATTATTTGTCTCAACACTTTTACCATTTATTTTCTAAAAATTTAATGTTTTGCATGCTTAATTTAAAGAAATATAAATGTTTGGATTGAGCAACTTTATTAAATTCAACAAATAAGTTTTCTAGAATTTGAAGCAATAATTAGTTGGTACTTGACACGATGGCTGGTCCTCTATTTATTTTTAACTAGTCGTTTATCCACTATAAATAAATATATATTTTTTAAAATAGTTAATTAAATAATTTTAATAAATTATAAATTAATAAAAAAATTTATAATAACACGAACTTAAAAAATATTATAGTAATTTTATTTACTTACTTTTTATTAAAAATAATAATTAAATAAAAAATATAAAATAAAAAGTAATAATTAAATAAAGGAATTAATAGTTTATTAATTTATTTAAGTTAACTTTTAATATTTGAAATTATAAAAAATATATAAAATGTAAATGTAACTAAAGAAGAGCATTAGAAAAGTGTTACTCATGTGAAAATTATAAACATGAATTAAAGCCTCACCACAGAAGAAAGAGTTTTAGATATTTTACTCAGTTTTCTTGCCAATCCAAAATCATAAAGCTGCATTCAATCAACATACAGAAAACCAGTTCATGTGCACAAAAAAAAAAAGTTACAAAATACTTCACCATGTAAGGAATATAAAATTGATAGATATATTAGTACGTTCATTCTCATCCAATTAAGAGAATATTTGATGGTTTTAAATTACACTGTCCTACAATTTAGCCAAAAAAATATATGATTAAGCAGTTATAAACATGCAATGGATGTTCATAAAGTTGAATCCTTGGCTCAACTTTAATACAGATAAATTTTTAAAAAAAATTAGAAATTACCTTAAGTGCAACAAAGTGTTCAAGAAAGTTAAACTAAATTTACAGGAAATGCATTTTTCACACTGCCAATGGGAGTTTTTTTTTTTTTTAACCTTTTGCCCTCCTCAATATTTTACAAATCAATGAAAGGAAAAAAAAATAGTTCAATCAATAAAGTTTATACCTGCCGTAATAAGGTTATGAGATCTCCACCAACACAATATTCCAAAACTAACCACAAGTGAGAAGAAGTTTCATATCTTATACACACCAGGTACAAAATAAAACCAAACAAAAAAAAAAGTAAGCAAGAAGAATATAAGGTATTAAACTTTAACAATAATAATAACAAAATATTATCAACAGGAGCAAAATTTTTAAACATTTGAATTATCTAAAGAATGAAGAATTCTCACCTGAAATTAACATCAGCCAAGAAATGTATTAAAAAATAAAGTGAAACATAAATTAAATATACATCTTAATTTTTATGGTTGTAATTAGATTGTAAAGAATAAAAGAAAAAGAAAACAATTTAATATGAATTATTAGATTTATATTGTGATATATGTAATAGTGTTTTAAATTAGTATTTGGGTGGTTTGAGGTTAGAAAAATAGGAATTTGAGTATGATTATATTAGTACATATGTATAATAGTGTTTTAGTAGGAATATAATAGTATTTTTTTATGTGATTAAATTTTTTTAATATTTTTTATAGATAAATAGATATAGATAGAATTTCTGTTAATATAAAATTCATAATATAGAGAAAATATAAAATTTTCTCTATATTATAAATTTTATATTAACAAAAATTCTATCTATATCTATTTATCTAGGACGCCAGCATATATTTTCTCTGGAATTTCAAGTTTTGTTTAGCATAAATTATCATTATTTGGATCCTACAAATTTTATAATGGACTTGCATGTGCAACTAGATCAATACCCTCCAATAAAAACCAACATTAAATAAAGACTTATAAAGTGGGGAACAGAGCTTTTTATAATTAATAAAGAGATGGTCAGTTTTAATTAAATTCCTAGACTACTATATTTCAAAGGATGATAAGTGTCATAAAACATGTGGAAGGAGTCACTCAATATTTTGATGAATTAAAATAAAAAAATTTATTAAAAATTACAATCTAAAATCATAGCATTTGGATATTCAAGTAATTGAAATGCAATTGTAATCTCTCATAGGAGAAAAAAAGGTTAAAAAAATAATTACTCCTAGTAAGAGAGCAGTCTAATAAATAATTATTTTTTCAAAAATATACTGAGTTGTAAAAATAATTTATAGTATCTAAATCATTTGATTTCTTTAGTAATTAATATAATATTTTTGTATTTAATTTTAAAGTAAATATTTTATGAAATCTTTTTAACATAAAAGATTAATTTCTCCACTTGTTGCATTTGTTGGCGCTATGAATTAGTAATATATAGTTGCTTTGCTTGTAAATTAATCATCTAATAAGAATATGATCAATCATGTCATAAGTGCATAACCAGCTTACAATCTCCATCTAGTACTAGTTCAACAGTAACACTATGATTAGATAAGAAAACTAGGAAAAAAAAAAAGAATAAGAGATGAAAATTTAAACAAAAAAATTGAAAAATAGTTATTATTTTCTTTTTCTCACTTCATTTACATGAATGAAAAATAAAAATTATTAAATATGACGATAATTAAATCTATATTAATGAATATAAAATATTTTTCATATCCTCATCAGGCTGAGCAGCTAGTGAATGTTGGAGTTTACGAGGGTATTTGGTTTAGCTGACAGAGGTTTTAATTCAATCAACTATATTTTAGGTGTTTGGTAAAATTTTCAAATCTGTAGCTGATAGTTGTTTTTATCCAAAACAGCTACGAATTTGATTAACTCTATTTTGGAGTTTTTTTTTTCAACAGCTAATAGCTGATTTGAATTTATTTTATATTTATACTAAATTACCCTTATTAAAAATAATTAATAACAACTAATTTTTTTATATTAAATGTATATAACTATTTTTATAATTTATAATTTAAAATTTAAAATTTAAAATAAAATACATATATTTATAATTTATGATAAAATAAAAATTATTTTAAATTATAATTAGCAATTAAATAATTATATACATATATTCTTAAAAATCTAGATTAATAAGATTTATATTTTAAAACTAATTTTTACATATTTTTTATTAATAAATTAAAGATGGTAAATTATTATTTATTATTATGTATTTTTAAATAATTCACATAATTAAAAATATTATAAGAAAAATATCAAATTATATTTAAAAATAATTTATATATTTAATGGTCATTTAACATACTAACAGAAATAGCTAATGAAATTTTACCAAACGGTTCATATTTATCAGTTATCAGCTAACCGCAACAGCTATCAGCTGACTTAAACAGCTGAACCAAACAGACCCTAAATCTTAAAAAGTTTATTTTAACTAATTAAATTTAATCTAAATAAGTTTATTTAACAAAATAATCAGTATTTTTATTTTTATTAAGAGCAATATTTTATTGTTTCCTGTTTCTACAGAAATTTATAGGAAAGGTTGGATAAGGTATACAGCTTGGCATCAATACATAGCAGGAGTGGGTGAAGGGTTAGTGTGTTAATCATATTAAAAAAGGTATACATGTGGCAAATGATCATTGGCTTAAATGTGGTTAGCTTTGTTTTATCGTTATTATTATTTTATTTTTGGGGGCAACCGGCCACAGACGGTTGATGGGTCAACATCAAGGTGGTGGGGTGGTTGTTTTATAAAGATTACCAAAATTGGAAAATAACTTTTCCAAACAAATTTAAGGTAGTAGAATTGCCTTAAGGGGAAGGTAGAACTCTTAGTGTGACTAATTGTGAGAAAAAATTGGTGTGACTTGCAAAACTATAATTAATATTCCTTTCAATCTCTTTTTTTTTTTGGTTCGATAAAGATTTGATGGGTGGTGATTTATGAATTAATATTTTTAAATTTGAAATCTTTATAATTTTGAGTCATTTTAGAGTATACATATTTGTATATGTACAAATAGAACTAAAAATTATTGGATTAACTTTTATTAATTATAACCATTGATTTATAAAACCAGTTACCGGTACAATTGTTTAATTTGAATTTATTTATGAATTAGTGGCCTTTTTTCTTTTCTTTTTGTGTTTTTGTGGGAAAGTTTTTTAATTTTGAAATAAAAGATTCGGTTATTTTCTGTTTGATAAGTGAGAAAATGAGGAAGAGGAAGAGTAGAAAATGCAGAAGAAATTAGCGAAGCAGTGGTTGCAATTTTTTTGATGGTGAAGCTTTTTAGTTTCGAGATACACAGGTGCGGTTTTTTATATTTGGTAAGCAAGAAAATGATAGAGAGGAAGTGTGTAAAAATATGGAAGAAATTAGCGAATAAAATCTGCCTTTCAAACACCATCTAAATTAACTTGCTCACTCACAGGCAAAGGTGATAGATCCAATAGTGTTAAAGGATTAAAACCATACACAATTTCAAAAGGTGAATATTGTGTAGATGAATGCACAACCCTATTATATGCAAATTCTACATGAGTTAAAATTTCATCCTAAGTTTTCATATTCTATTTAACTATAGCACGCATGAGTTGTCCTAATGTCCTATTCACAACTTCGGTTTGACTATCAGTTTATGGATGATATGTAGTACTAAACAATAACTTAGTCCTACCATTCATCTTAAATGAATATTTGTTAGTAAAACCATCATGTATGACTCGCCTATCATATTACCATGGACATCCTAATAATATGTGACTAGCTTGCATAGGAACTATATCATATAATACCTCATCACAATAACGTCCAATAGAGAATGTAATCAATGCTTGCCTGGTGACCTTAATATTCCTACCTTAATTCAACCATTGTAATCTATAAGGTCTAAGGTCTAGGATGTTCAATTGTTTTAATTCCCAATTTATCAACTAAAGTAGCATTAATAACATTAGCACAACTTCCATCATCTATAATCATACTACACAATTTATCATGTATCATGCATCGAGTATAAAAGATGTTTTCACGTTGTACCTCTTCCTCCTTAGCTTGCATGTTTAAGGCACGCCTAGTAACTAAAGTGTAAGCTGGTCTTTGTGGGGCTGATTCTTTCTCCACATCAGATGCATCCTCTAATGCTGGTATGTCACTAAAATCATCATCATCCTCTTCCTCACTCAACACCTCCCCATTGCGCAGGGTCATGATTTTGGCATTTGGACATTGTGCAGCCTTATGCCCATATCCCAAACATCTAAAGCACTGAAGATTACTCGACTTACCTTTGGATTTATCATCATTAGGTTGTGTCTTTGATGTAGTAACATCCTTGCTTTTACTTGGCTCAAATTTGCCCTTACTTGCACTTGTTTCTCCTCTCTTGTTCTTCCAATTCGATTTTCATGTAGATGTAGGAGTCGAATTTATTTGGGTTTTCACCTTCAATTATTTTTCCACCTTAATTGTCATGTGTACTATGTCCTCCAAATCTACATAATGATATAATTCAACAAGGTTAACAATTTCATGATTCAAACCTGATAGAAAATGTGTCATGGTAGCCTCTCTATCCTCCTTAATATTAGCTTAAATTATGGCCATCTCCATCTCTTGGAAATACTCTTCAATACTTTTAGAGCCTTGGTTTAACCTTTGTAACATGTTGTACACCTCTCTATAATAGTGTTGAGGTACAAATCTTTTCCTCATTATGGTTTTTATCTCAAACCATGAAGTGATTGGTCCTTCTCTACTTCTACGCCTAATGGAGGTGAATTGATCCCACCACACACTAACATAGTTAGTGAACTCTACGGCGGCCAATTTTACTTTTTTCTCTTTGGTATAATTATGGCACTTGAACACCCTTTCAACCTTCTTTTCCCACTCTAAGTACGCCTCTGAATCACTCTTCCTTTGGAATACTGGAATCTTCATCTTGATTGATCCCAAATTCCCATTTTTGGTCTTGCCTTTGTTGGCACGTGTTGATCTTTCTTCGTCTGCTTCTTCTTCTAATTCATTAAAGAGAATGTGTTGGGTCTCTCTTGGTCGGATGGGGGTTGCTATCTCCAACCTTGCCAATCATTTATAGATCATTTGATTGTCACTTCTCATATCCTCTTGTTAAGCAAACATTATTTGCAACATAGTTTGTATTGCATCCAATGTAAGTTTGTCTATTGTATCCATGATGTAAATCTGAAATAGAAATTAAAAGAAAAAAATTTATATCCTAACACTCTCTTACGTATTTCTCTCAATTAGTTAGAAACTCTCTAATGCACTCACAATTGATCACACACCAAGAATTTCCTTTTGAGTTCTTAATTGAGCTAAACTCTTACTACTTCTAAGAGAATCACAAATCAAACTAGATAACTAAAGCTATCAGTGAAAGATAAGCTAAAAGATGTAAGTGTAGGCTGTTTTGGGTGATTTCAAGTATGATTGAAATTTGTGATTTATTTATGCATAAATTTTGGGTATTTAACTGGTAGAAAGAAGGGTTTAAATATGTAGAATAATGTAGGGTAAGTAGACAAAGAAAAATAAGTAGAAAATATGCAAATTGACGAGTTTTCTAAGAGTGATATGCTTACCCACGAATTTTGTTGATGCAATGGATGATGATCAATATGGCTTCTTTCAATTTTGTTGGGGCCGAATCACTTGATACAATTTTTAATGCAGAATAAACTTTGAATAATTCTTTTTTTTATCAATAAACAAATACTACGCTAGGGATACGTAGCTTACACTAGAGCCAAAGCTCTGCTACCAAACTGATGTGTCCCACTAGTTATCTAACAACTAGGATCCGTAATAATCTATTGGAATCGTTGCCCAAGGATCTATCTAGTATGAACTTTGATAGGAATTAGCAACACTAGTTATCTAATAACTAGCACTTCTAATTATCAAATTTGAAATTGCAACACGCTCGAAGCAAATTCGGATTTTAGCTCTCACAAGAACTCAAGAAAATTCAATTAAGAATTTGAATCAAATTAATCAACTAATTAATAATAATATTTGATACAAGTATTTATAGACTTGTAATCCTAAACCTAAACTTATTCTGAAAGAAACAACTCTTCAGGAATAAACAATTATACTCCTAATTAAACACAAATTCTAATTAGTAAAGAAAACATAAAGAAAATTCTAATTAGATAAAAATTCATCAACGAGACACGAGCATGTCAAATAGGACACGGGCGTGTTGGCATTGTGAAAAACTAGCAGACTGTTACATGGCTTAAAATACGGTCTGGCCTTACACATACACGGGCGTGTTTCGATTATGATTCTGAGACAGAACATTACACAATCTGATGCACGGGTATGTCTCTGGCTGTGTATCCCTCTGGACTTTTTAAGCTCCTTGAACACGGGCGTGGTTGTGACCCGTATATCCTATTGGCTATTTTGGATACTCGACACATGGGCGTGTAGAATGGCACACGGGCGTGTATCGTCTTGAACACAACTAACTAAGTTGACTAACTTAGTTTCCACCAAATTATTTCCATCTTGTCCTCTATGCTTGAGATTCTCTTGTACAAAACCTATAATGGCCTCTTTCATCCTCTTAGCTCTTGATCTTGTGATAGGTCCTCCACCATAGCTTAAAGGATTTAAATTTGGTGTAGTATCCTTATTGCCATATGCATTAGTATGTGAATGAAACTTGAATATATTGAACTCTTTAGATGGTAATGGTGGCAACATTATTTCCTGCTCTATTTTCGACGTTTGAATCAAATATCCACGAATATATATCTATGTGGGACTTTGCTCACTGTTGGGTAACGAATTTTCTTCGACAACTTCATGATTCAAATAAGACTGCAACTTCATCATCCAAATAGATTGTTGAATTGCAACTTTATGATACAAATAGATTTGAAGCTATGTCACGTGTTCATAAAAAAAAAAGGAACAGAGGAAGTTGAAAATGCTAGGAATATTATTTTTTCTTTTTTTTAATGTTTAAAAATAGTAGGTTATTGTTACCGCAACAAGAAGCATGTGTTCTCTTCATTTGTATATATACCATAGTTGTACTATAACAAGAGTCTATAATTTTTTTTATGTTAAATATGAAGGATCACATATAATGGTGGTCACCGAACTTTACACTTAGTACAATTTAAATACTAAAATTTGACCTTTTTTTATATAAACTTTAATTTTATTTTAAAAAGGGTATTGTCATAAATTTTTAGTTCTCTTAATTTTTGTTTATAACATTTTTAATTTTTCAATCTTTTATCTTTTTTATTTAGTGCTAAAATTATGAATTTTAGAAAAATATATTCATCCGGTGCAAAGTAGACTTAATCAATATCAGAGATTTTTTTTTTTGAAAAAAAAACTCTTTGTATTTTTAGAACTAAATTGAAAAGATATAAAGACTAAAGAATTAAAAATGTTATAAGAAAAATTATGAGGGTTAAAAAATTTTGGCAGTATCATTTTTGGAACAAAATTAAAGTTAGGTTATTAAAAAAAAAACAAATCGATCAATATTCTAATTGTAATAAATATAAAGTTTGGTGACCACCACTATATATATTTAAGGTAAAATATCACAAATAACCTAAGTCAAATATAAACTTTTAAAAATATGACATTTTTTTTTCAAAACTAACGTAGGCGTGTTTTCATTATACCCTTTTTTAAAAAAATTTCGTTCATTTTTATGATATTATTTTTCCTATGGTCTTCTTTTTCTTATTTTCTTCTCTTTTATGTTCTTCTTTTTCCTCTTATCTCTTTCTCTTCTTCTCTTCACAAATCCAACGGTAAGTCGGTAACCATTACAAGATTTACAAAATTAACCTCATTAATAATGAATTTCTAGCAATAAAGAAAGTTCAAACGAGATTTTTTTCTTTTTCTTCTTCTTTTTTTCTGATTTTATTTTTAAATTTGTATTTTTTGTGATATGAGTATTAATAAATTTTTGCAGTTCTTGTGATTTGATGAGTCAATTTTTTTTATTGGCATTTGGGTGATTCTTGAATTCTATTTTTTTCTTATTTTGCGTTTGAATTTATATTTCCGGTGCTATGGATGTTGATAGATTTATGCCAATTTATGGTTCTCATTAATTTGGTTGGTGCGTGTGATATTTTTATTGTTGAATGGTTGTTTTGAGGTTGTTCTGAGATTGTTTTGGTTGCTTTTGAGTTTTTGGTTGTTATTAGGTTGTTTTCAAGTTATTGTAATGTTGCTCTAAGGTTGTTTTGATGGTGTTTGATTGCTTTTTGAGTTTTTACTTATTCTGAGGTTGTTGTCCATATTTTTTGGCTGTTTTGAATTATTCTTTTTATTGCTCTATTTTTTAGTTATTTCATTTCTTTAAATATTACAAAATTTTGATTAAATGAATGAGTTAAAAATTTTAAAAGTGAAATATTTTATTTTTTTTTACTAAATATATTTAATGAAACATGCAATGTGGTGTTTTATTTATATTTTGCAAAATAGAGGCAAACATAGCTATTCGAATCGGTTGTTCTTGAGTTATTTTTGGGTTGTTCTTATATTATTTTCAGGTTATTTTCTAGTATTTTTTGGTTGTTTTGAATTTTTTTTTTATAACTTTATTTTTTAAAAAATATTACAAAATTTTGAGTAGATGAGTTAATTAGTTAAAATTTTTAAAAGTGAAATATACGTGTTAAAGATTATCTTGTATTTGGTTTTTTAAGAAATATTAGAGATTATATATTATTAATATTTGCTAGTAGTAGTGTGGATAAGATAGATAACTGATAATTATTTGGTATTTCAATTCTTAAATTGAGATTTGTATTTGCCTTCTTTTATTTGCTGTTGTATTTGAAGAACACCATATTTTTAAAATTCTTTTGTGCGAACACCGTATCTTTAATTTTTTTTTTTTTTGTAGAAAAGTTAGTTTTGAAAGAAAAAAAAAAGTCAACTATATTTTTTATTCTTTTCATTTTTGGTTTATTTTTAAAAAATCCATATATTTAATCCTATATATGAAATTGCAAAACTTGTTTCTTTTAAGAGATAAAAGTAAAGGAAGGATCCAATTTGGTACTTATCTGCTATAATTTTGCTCATGGAGATGACATATATTCACCCAAATTTTATGAGGAAGGTCATGTTTTACCTCTTAAAAGCATGATTTCTTTGTTCGTGTACTTATGGTGTTAATATAAAGGGAAATAGCACTAAAAGTAAGACAAACAAGATAGCCTGAATAACCTCTGATAGCACATCTACAACTTGGATAGCCTGTTTATTTTTAAAACCTCTTGGTAGTTTTCGACAGTGGTTTTGGCTATTTTTGGCCAAAACCACTTAATCTTCTCTTCTCCTGCTTTTTTTTATTAATAAATACGGTATATATTATAGATCTAGATTTTGATCAAAGATTTCGACTGGGAAAGTACTTCTTTCTTCGTCTTCTTCCTGACTGGAGACGCTTACAGAGAAGCTTCTTTTCCTGTTATGTGCGACTCTTGGTCTTGAGAAAAGGTATCTGAAAAATATTTTTTTTGGGTCAAGAGATCCAACTTTTGGCACTAAAGTTAACGACTACCCACCCTGCCCCAAGCTACAACTAATCACGAGACACAGGGCATATTTTGATGTGCATCCTATGCGCTATTCACTTGTTATCATCCTTGGTGACCAACCAAAAGAGTTTTCTACTGACAAATACAAGAGAGTGGAGCACAGAGTTGTGGCTAAAACTGATGCACCAGCAATAATGGAGAAGGAAGCACAAGACAAGAATCAAGTGTACCTAGTTTGTTAGGATTATCGATGTTAGTTTGGTTTTGTTTTTGTTTTCTGGATATTTATAAAGTCCTCTTTCACCCTTAGTCATGAATGAATTGACTATATGTGGTCTCATTTGGAGATCTCTAAAGTGATTGAGATTTGTTTAGTTTGTAGGTTTTAATATCTGCTTTTGCTAAGCTTAGCAGGGAAATTTAGCATCGCTCATTTTCTGATGTAAGATTTTCTGAAATGAATGAAATATTCATCATGATACAAAAAATAATAATAAAAGGAAATATACTCAAATATCTCTATTTTTTACTTTTATAACTTAAACACCTTAACTTTTTCAAAATTACCTCCTTACCCTTTTTTATTTACCTGCATGCCCTTCCTTCCCCTTTCTTCTTTTTTCTCCTTGCTTTTCCTTCTTTTGTTTCTTTATTTTTATTTTCTTATTTTTTATTTCTATTTTTTCATCATTCCCTTCTTTTTTTCCTTATTTTTTTATTTTCTTCTGATTTTTTCTCTTGTTGTTGTTTTTTCTTTTTTTTTTCTTCTTTTTTTTTTGTTTGTCTCCTTTTTTTTATCTTTTTTTTTTTACCAAAAATAAAAATACATCAATATGTCATTCCCTTTTTTATTTTTATCGTCCCCTTCTTTTTTTTTTCTTATTTTTTCCTCCTCTCTTTATTTTGTTATGCTTCTTTTTTTAATTTTTTCTTATTTTTTCCTTTTCTTCATTTTTTATGTATTTTTATTTTCTTCTTTTTTTCTTTTCCTCTTTTTTTTATTTTTATTTTTATTTTCTCCTTTTTTTTTCCTCATATCCTTTATTTTTTCATTTTCCTATTTTTTTCAATATTTTTCATGAAATTGAACAAAAATGTAAGAAATTGTTTCATATACGAAAAATAAACTAAAAGTATACAAAAAAAATATAAAAAATAAACTAAAAGTAAGCAAAAAATATATCAAAAATAGGACAAACCCAAAATATATATAAGGAAAGGCCATAAAATTGTAGTAGACCATTTCATATGCGGAAAATAAAATAAAAGTAAACTAAAAGTATTCAAAATTTCACCGTTTTATATACAAAAAAAATAAATAAAAGTATTCAAAATTTTATTGATCAGTGTTACTCATTAATCTCATAAAATTGTGACAGACTGTTTCATATACAAAAAAATAAACTAAAAATATTCAAAATTTTACTGTTTCATATACGAAAAATAAACTAAAAGTAAACTAAAAGTATTCAAAATTGCAACCATTTCATTTCTATTACAACATCTCTTCATGTATTTCCTCATGGTTACCATGATAAATGAATAAAACACAATAATTCTAGCTAAGTTGACTATTGATGAGTGTTCAGGTAAAAAGAAAATCTTATTTGACTAAAATTTTAATGTCAACTCACTTTAATAATATAAGTATTGTTATTATACATCACTTGCATACCTTTTTTTTTTTTGAAATTATGTATATGAATTGTTTAATATATATAATATGAATAGAAAATGAACCAAAGATATTTGAAATTAAATGAAACTAAAATATTAAATATATTTTTGAAAAAATAAGAGATACTTAATAGTCTTTTGAGACTGCTAAATATGTTGGCATTGTTACTTTATGGTTTATTAGTTTATTAGTTTCATTTTGGTTACTTTTTTGTTTCTGATATTATTTTTTATGAATGTATTTTTTAAAGTGATAATATTCTGTTTAATGATAAGGGTAATTTTGAGTGCTGTGGAAGACTTAAGCCGAAGGACAAAAGCAAATTTGAAGTGATTCTTATTTATTAATTTCATTTTGGTTGCTTTTTGGTTGATTTTTTAGTTTTTTGATATGCTTTTGTATGATTGTTTTTATTTTTTATTTGTATTAGTTTAGTTTATTAGTTTTATTTTCGGTTGCTGTTTGGTTGGTTTTTGGTTTTTGATATTCTTTTTAGTTTATTAATTTTATTTTGGTTGATTTTTAGTTTCTAATATTATTTTTTATGACTGTATTTTTTAGGGTGATAATATTATGTTTAATGATAAGGGTGATTTCGAGTGTTCTGGAAGACTTAAGTCGAAGGATAAAAGCAAACTAACTGAAAGTCTGTTGGCGTTGTTGTTGTTGTTGAGATAGGAAGTGATTCTTGTTTGATATATGTTATTTATACTACGAATTTATTTTTGTATCTTTATGGTTTATTTTTAGTTTCTAATTTTATTTGCAAGTTGTTGTTTTTAAGTTAGGATAAAAAGAATATGGAAGATGATTCAATTGATGTTTCTAATATTATCTGTAATGTAGTTATAGCTGTTGGAGCTATGAGTAGTGAACTTGTATTTTGTTCTTTTATTTTTTTTATTTTTGATTTGTATTAATTGAGTTTATTACTTTTGTATGATTATTTTTATTTTTGATTTTGTATTGGTTGAGTTTATTAGTTTTATTTTGGTTAATTTTTAGTTTATGGTATTATTTTTTATGACTGTATTTTTTTAGGGTGATAATATTTCGTTTAATGATAAGGGTCATTTTGGGTATTGTGGAAGACTTAAGCCGAAGGACAACGACAAATTTGAAGTTGTTCTTTTATTTTGAGTATAGTTATATTAGATTTATTGATTAGTTTCTTATATACTAATTGTATATTGTAATATATGTATTGTTGCTTTATTTTACATTTATTATGAATGTATTAATTTTTTAGTAATAATTTGTAATTGGATTTTTAAAAATTTAAAAATATAGAAGGTAAAGTAGTTGATTAATATTATTTATTAATATGAATGTAAATATAAGCTAGTTTCATATACGGATTAGAAACCTAAAGTAAACTAAAAGTATTCAATATTGCATTGGTTAATATTTTTGTTTTTGTTACTTTTTAGTTTACTTTTGGTTTCTGATCTTATTTTTTGTATTATTTTAATTTTTTTATATTGTATTATTTTATGTTAGGGGGAGAAGGTAGTTGATGATTTGATTGATCATTCTGTTGAGACTGCTAAGTCTGTTGGTGTTGCTGCTGAGACAGGAAGTGATTCTTATTCGGTATATGTTATTTATACTATGAATTTATTTTTGTATCTTTATGGTTTATTTTTTGTTTCTGATTTTGTTTGTTATTTGTTATTTTTATGTTAGGATGAAAAGAATTTGGAAGACAATTCAGTTGATATTGCCAATGTTATTAATAATGCAGTTAGAGCTGTTGGAGCT
>CATIWO010527127.1:0-10149 GCA_949673435.1 Macaranga tanarius | reverse complement strand
AAAAGGTTGTTCCAACATTTGGAATGATGTCTTGAGGATTTGTTTGAGCTTCAATCATTGATGTACATTATCATGGAAGCATGATCTTTTCCTAGCTTATGAACACACTTGAGCAAAGATGTTAGAAGTACAAAATTAATTGTTAAAGTCAAAAACAAGAGTTGATTCAACCTTGATCATGAACAGGGTCAACATAATCTTCTAGAATTTATTGGAAAAATCAAGAATTGAGCTGATTATCTAGAATTTTCTCTAAAATTGAAGACTTTATGAAGAAGGAAGAAAATTCCAGAATAGAGGGACTGTTGAGCTGCGGAGGTAACTTAAGTGGACGTAGAGGTTACACAATTTATGGAAGAATTATTGAATAATTGAAGGAAGTGAACTTCTGTAGCAAGTCCGTGGACTATAAAACGGAAGCAACAGCATCAAAAATAACACACAACAATCAACACAATCATCAACCAAAACAATCATCAATCAACACTCAACAAATCCAATCTTTAGCAATTTCCTAATAGCCATTTCCTCTAGCTTTTAGCAATTTTATGCTTTTGCTCTAGTAATTTTGTACTTATTGCTCTTTGAATGCAATTTACAATTTATATTTCTTTAAACTTATTTATTATTACCTTTAGCTTACTTATCATTACCTTCAGCTAAATAACCATTTTTTTCAGCAAAATAATTTACTATTCATCATTAATTACAAATTTCAAATCCCTTGGAACTCAAACAAATTATGGTAAAGGTGTTTGGGAATCCACATTCATCTGAAAGAAGTCAGTAATTATTAATTTGGGAAATTAGTCTTCCCTGGCACGCTCGCAAACCCGGTTCAATTGAAAAATTGTGCCAACACTAATATATATTTTTGTTCAATAAAAAGCAAAATTCCTCCGAAGCATTCAAAAGCATTTAAAAAGTTTGTTATTTTTTATTACTCTATGCACAATGCTACATCCTCCCTTGGAAATTATATTCTTTTGAACGAAGGAATGGACTAACTATTAATAGTCTGACTTCAATCTTTCTCTAGGACATAAATCAATTGATTGTCTTGTAGATTTTCATGTGGAAAATACCATTATATTCCACTTCTTTTTCTTTATTATTATTTTTTAAAAAATTAGGAACCGAGTTCTCTTGATTGTTCACATGAAGTCCATAAATATTGGCATTAAAAAAACAAATATAAAAAGAAAAGGCATTTCTTAGTCTTGGGACCTTCTTAAACTTTCAAGTGAATAGGAAACAAAAAGTTGAAGGTGCCAATAGATGAAACAAAATAAACAATCAATTCATTAATGGCAGAAGTTATTGTGAATGTTTGCCAACTTTTCGAGTTATTATGAATTTTAGTTGATTTTTATTTTTTAATACATTATTTTGAGTTAATTTTTATAAATAAGTCAAATAACTTAATAAATGAATAAATTATGTAATAAAAAATAGTATTCAAAAATAATTTTAAAATCAATGGGTGTTGATTGTACCCAGAAATCCTTAATTGATAGTGTTAAGGACAGTGTTTGAATCAAATACTCGCAGTGTGGCAACAAAAATTATTAGGAGTTGTGACAAAACAGAGATAAATTTAGTAATTTCAATATAAAAGTTCTTGTTACATTATTTTTTAAAATGCAAGACTTATTTTTGTTAAAAGATTGCCAATTATGATACTCATGAGTAGTAAAAAATTATTGATTTAATTGCTAGCATATTTGGCAGTATGGCTGAGCACGGCTCGGAGCAGTCTGGAGAATGTAAATTCTCCGAACCCGATCCAAATGTCGGAGAATTCAAAAATCAAATCTCTGCATCCGGTTTCGAAAATTTAAATTTCCGCTCCGAATTGCTTCGAAAAATCAGAGCAATTCGGAACGGTGATTCGGAGCAAATGGAGAATTCAAATCAGTCCGAAACGAAACCAAAGTTCAGAGATTATAGTATTATTCATTATCTAAAAATTCATATTTAAACAATTGAAAATTTCAAAACCTATTATAAAACCACATAACACATATAATATGAAATTAGAAAAAAATTATTTTGAAATTAAAAAAATAATCTATTAAGAAAAATAGAAAATGAAGTTATTAACTTATTATAACACTCATAACACTAGCATTTCAATTTCAATCCATAAAATTTTCACTAAAACTATATAGTTTAATTTTTAGGGGATTTTTTTAAAAATAGCCAGAAAACTAAAAATAATATCAAAAGCCACATTGACAAAAAGTGTTTTCAAAAATAGCTTTAAGGAATTTTTTTTTTTCAAATCTAGACCATATATAAGCTAACATTTTTCAGCTAAAAGACAAACATTCCAAAACAAACACTGATTCCTAAAAATAAATGGAAAACAAGCTCGCTCAAGAAAATCACGATCTCAAACACCAAAAATTCTTCTCCGATCAATTTTAACTTTCTCTTCAATCAATCAAATTCACGATCAAATCAACTTCCTTCTCAAATCGATTTCAGCTATTTTCTCTTTTGAATTTTGTGATAGAAATAAAAAAACAAGTGCCTTCAACAAATCAAGTTTATGAATTTAAAAAACCTAAATCTGCAACAACATTCTTCAACAAATCAGACATATCAACATTAAAACAATAACCGAAACAGCATTGAAGATCAAAAGCAATAATCATTTACAAAAACAGGTACGCATCTCAAAAACATATCAGATATGCTTTTCTATTTTTCTATAATCATATTTTGTCAATAAAAAATAGTAAATCACGATTATAAAAGACATTAAAACTTAATTTACACTATAAATGCTTTTTCAATAAAAAGAAACAAAGAGAAACAAAAAAGCAACAAAAGCAATAAAAGAATCAAAACAAAATCAAAGAGAAATAAAAAAGAAATAAATAAGCAATAAATAAGCAACAAAAGAATCAAAGAAAATCAAAGAGAAACAAAAATAAATAAATAAGCAACAAAACCTTAATACAATAAAAAGAAACAAAGAGAAACATAAAAGCAACAAAAGAATAAAAAAAAACAAAAAGAAACAAAAAAAACAACAAAAAAGCAACAAAAGCAACAAAAGAATCAAAGAAAATCAAAGAGAAATAAAAAAGAAACAAATAAGCAACAAAACCTTAATTTAACAAGAAGAAACAGGAGAAATAAAAAAGAATCAAAGATAAACAAAGAAAAATAAAAAAGCAACACAAAAGCAACAAAAGAATTAAATAAAATCAAAGAGAAATAAAAATAAATAAATAAGCAACAAAAAAGTAATAAAAATGCAACAAGAAGCAACACTGCGTAAAACAAAAATAACTAACCAGTTTCTGTAATTTTTTAATTATATGTACAATGGAAGTCATACCAGTCTTTATTCATCACAATAGAAACTGGAATAAAGTAATGGATTATATTGATTTTGATGTGACAGGAATTACAATACAACCAAACTGCAGCTTTCATGAAATGCTGAAAATAATATCAGAGAGGCTTTGAATCCAAACAGATTTTCAGCAAATGGTTATACAGTACAAAGTCAGAGAAAATTATCCACCTTTAAAAGTAGAAGACAATGCAACTCTCTTTTTTTATTTGTAAATAAAGAAGAAAGAGCCTGATTTGACCAAATTCCCTCTATGTATTACTGTTAAGAAGAAGTAATTTCTAGAAAAAAGCTTCAACAACAACATGATGCAATAAAAATCAACAACTCAAATAGATCTGGTATCAATTTCTGAATACAACTCAACAAACATAGAATCAAATAATTAAAATTCAGATTATGTGGATTATGCAAAAGCAATAACCGACATCCTTCTACTGGAAGATGGCAGTGAAGAATCATCAATAATCTACAACAAAATAGCAATAGAACCTGAAGAAGGTGTAATATACAACAGTAAAAAAGAATTCAAAAAAGCATTAAGACTTACTGCTGTCAAGAACCACTTCCAATACAGAACTATTAAGAAAAATACTCTCAACTTTGTTGCTAAATGCTTGGATGAAAAATGCAACTGGGTGATAAGAGCTTCAAAAAATGAAAAAATAGACAAAATTATTATTAAAAAGTTCAACAAAATCCACACATGCAGCATGGACATCAGATTAGCAGACTAAAGATAAGCAACAACAACTCTGGTTGCTGACTGTATAAAATCAAAATACCAGAGTCTCAAAACCATATACTCGCTAGCATATATAATAAGAGACATGAAAGAATAATATGGCAATAATATAAACTACATAAAAGTATGGAGATCTAGAGAAAATGTACTTCAAATGCTAAGAGGTAAACCAGAAGAATCCTATGCACTTTTACCAACTTTCCTATACATGATAACGACAACAAATTTAGGATCAATTGTTGACATCGATACCAAAGAAGTCCACTCATTCCTCTATGTCTTCGTGGCACTTGATGCATCAATAAAATGCTGGAAATATTGCAGACCTATTGTATTAGTCGATGGAACATTTCTGATAGGAACATATAGTGGCACATTGCTTTCAGCAATAATACAAGATGCTATTGGTAAAATCTTTCCTCTTACTTTCTCTGTTGTTGACTCTAAAAATGATGAATCTTGGGAATAGTTCTTCAGAAAAATCAGACATGCTTTTGGGTGTAGAGAAGGAATTTCTATAATTTCTAACAGATATGAAAGTATACAAAAAGTAGTTCAAGAAATATATCCTGAAGTAGCCCATGGTATTTGTATATACCATCTTTTAAACAACCTGAAAAATAACTTCAAAAAGAACTGAAAAGGTATCAGGGATTCTTTTATTCAAGCAGTAAAAACATACACCATTCAAGAGTTCGAGTACCATATGAATAACTTAGAAAGGACTGATGAAAGGATAACCCGATACTTGAAAAACATTGGGTATCATAAATGGGCTAGACCTTTGTCAATCAACAACAGATACTCAGCAATGACTTTAAATATAGCTGAATCATTAAATGCGGTGATCAATAAAGCTAAAGACCTACCAATAACAGTATTGCTACAGTACCTGCATGCTTTAGTGTAAGAATAGACTTATTCAAATAGAAATCTTGCAAGATCAATATTCAGTAAGATTGCTAAAAAACCACAAGTTATTATTAATGACAACTACATCAAAAGCCTAAAGCTATAGGTAATATTATTACTCTTTTGCTTAATATTAGACATGTTGTTATTTTTTGTTACTGTATCAATTGTTTATCATCCTATAATTACTTTTCATTCGATATTTATTTTTGAAATAGTTCATATTGTATTTAATGTTGCATTTCATATTGTAGCAATAAAAACAAACAAAAAAGAATCAAAGAGAAACAAATAAGCAATAAATAAGCAACAAAAAGAAACAGTCACACTGCTGTATTTTTTTCTGTTTTCCTCATTTTTTTAATTTCAATGCAGGTTAAACCTTCAATAGAAGAAACATTCACTGTGTATGACTTGAATACAACATTTATTGTCAAAATGGAAGAAAGAAAATGCACATGCAACAGGTTCCAAATCGATGAGCTACCATGTTCACATGCACTTGCAATATTGAAGTAAATGAATCAAGATCCCTACAAATATTGCTCACATTTCTATACAAAGTAGGCACTATTGGAAACATATAAAGAAACAGTATATCCAATTCCAAATCAAGCAATATGGAAAATACAACATGAAGACCGCACAGCAGAATAAAAGCTGGAAAACTAAAGAAAAGAAGAATCAGAGCACCATGGGAGAATAGAAATAAAACCAAATGTGGAAAGTGTGGACAACTTGGGTACAACAGAAAAACATGCAGAAATGCACCCAAAAAAAAGCTAAAAAGAAACATTTCTCTTTTTTATAAGTCAAAAATTTTTCATTCTTATTGTAAGAATTCAAATATTTCATTAATATGCTTGTTGGTACATGATTTTTAACATTTCAGATTATTTTTATTGTTTTTTATTTATTTATTCATATTAATATCACTAACAGTGAGAATTAAAAAAAATAAAGAAGAAACAAAGAAGAAATGAGAAGAAATAAAGAAGAAACAAGAAAAAATAAAAGCTTAACATCAGTAAAAAAAATAATAATAACACTTAAAAAATTTATTTGTTCATATTAATATCACTAACAGTGAGAATTAAAAAAAAAAAGAAACAAAGAAGAAATAAAGAAGAAATAAAGAAGAAACAAAAGATTAACATCAGTAAAAAAAACAACAATAACACTTAAAAAATTTATTTGTTCATATTAATATCACTAACAGTGAGAATTAAAAAAATAAAAAATAAAGAAGAAACAAAGAAGAAACAAGAAGAAATAAAAAAGAAAAAAGAAAAAAAAAGAAACAAAAGCTTAATATCAGTGAAAAAAACAACAATAACACTTAAAAAAATTCACAAAAAAAATTAAAACTTCTATTAATAAAAATAAATGTGAATTACATAAATTCAAAATTAATGTATTAAAAAATAAAATGATTTACAATAAATATATATATAAATAATACTAAACAAATAACTCCTAAAATATCACTTCTTCTTCAGCTTCCTTTTCTTTCTGATCTTCTCAGTCTGCTCTGACTCACTAACAATTTCACCATGTAGCTTTCTCATACCATACCGGTACAGTGATAATGCAAGTCTTGATCTATAAACCTCAACATCAAATTCTTTGGGAATCTCCATGCCATGAATAAAGAACTCAGCAAATGTACAAATAAAAGCTCCACAATCACTGAAAAAAATATTCAAAAGATTAAATTAATAATAAAAAATAAACAAGAAATTAATAAAATAAAAAAATACTTACGGAGTTTGCTGAACAGGCAAATTAGAAATAACTTTAACTCACAAAGGTGTTTCATGACCAGAACCAATTTCCATCTCTTTAAAAAAATTAGCAGCATCACACTGTAAGCCTTAACAACTTCAGTAGCATAGCTATGAGTATCCTTCAAAGAATTATATACATAAACAAACTAATCCTTCATGCTCAACCTTAGAAGAATCCAATGCTCTTGAGAACTGATATGAACAGGGAACAAAACATGCTCAATATCAACCCAAGGCTTTGGCAACAGCATCACATCTCCTAATATATACTCAGTCATAGTATGATTATAAGAAAATGTAAAATTAGATTCTGTAAATTGAGTATAAGCTTTATGCATACCTCCATCAAATAATGCATCTATTGTTATGAAATTAACAGTACAATTTCCAAAAATTTTATCCCATTTTCTAAAATAATAAAAAATAACATCAAGGTGCTGCAAAAAAAAATAAGATAAAAATAATAAATAATAAATAAAGATAATAAATAAATAAAATAAGAAACATACAGAACAACTGATGAGCTCCCAATATAAAACAAGGTATGAAACTATGTTTTCGAAGAAATTTCAGTAACACTGAAGTTGAATCCAGGTTTCAGAACCTTATATTTGTCAGAATACTTCAAAGTAGACCTAAAAAGAAAAAAATATATATTAAAAAATAGATAATCTATGAAAAATCAAATATATAAAAAATACAAATAAAATAGTTACTTTTTCGGCTTATAAGCTCCATCGTCAATCCATTTGTTAAAAACAGAAAGTTCTTCAAAATCAGGAGTACCATTAACCCAATCATCAAAAAGCAAAGGTTTATAACCAGACTGGCCAATAACCTTTAAGCCTACTCCTGAATCAAACTCCTTAACAAATGAAGATTTAACAACCATACTAGGCTTAACAACCCTCCTTGCATCTAAACTTTTAGGAGCTTCAACAAATCCAGGTTCAACATATGGAACCACAGCTCTCTCTAAATTTTTATATACATTAATAGGTTTAGGTGTAGCTCTCTACATAAACAAAACACAAATAAAATAAGAAACAACGAAAAAAGAAAAAAATAATAAAAATAATGAAAGAAATAAAAAGAAAGAAGAAGAAGAAACAAAAAAAAAACAGAGAAGAAACAAAAAAAAATAAATAAGCAATAAATAAGCAACAAAGAAGAAACAAATAAGCAATAAAAAAGAAACAACATAAAATTTACCATTTTCTGTGCAAAACTCTTCACAATATTATCAACCTCCTCTAGAAACATATCATGAGATTCAGCATCAGAAGAATCAGAAGAGACACCAACTCTTGAAATATCTTTTTTCTTCTCCTCTTCAAAATTTTTCTTCAAATCATCATCTTTAATATTTCTCTTTAGCTCTTCTTTATCCTCTTTCTCTTCTTCATTTTTCTTCACATCTTTTTCACTGCTCTTCTCTTCCTCTTTATTCATCTTATCTTCTTCGTCAGTACTCTTTCTCTCTTCAACAGCATCCAACAGAACATCAAAATTATCATTTCTATCATCCCCAAATTTCTTATCACTTTTATTTTTAGAAACAACTTCATCATTTTTATGATCCTCTTTATCTTTATAAACATTAGAAAATTTTTTCTTAAGAATTCTGTCCAACTTCCTTTCTAAATTAGAAAATTTCTCATCTATCTTCCCTTCTAAAACAGAAAATTTTCCCTCAACATAAATTCTCAAAGAAGCAATTTTTGCATTAAACCTCTTCTCTAAGTCATCAATTTTCTTTTCCAAAATACCATCCCTATCACCAATAGTATGACCAATGCTTGATGGCTCTTTTTTACCAACAAATTTCACTTTCTTACGCTTTCGGAGGATAGGTGACATAAAATCATCTCTACTATCCACTTTTTCATCATCGAAAGTAGATACATTAGCTTTTCCAACTTTTGGTTTTCCAAAAAACCCATTTAAATCCAAAACCTCCTCTTCAGCAGCAGTTGGTACAATATTACTCAATTTCAAGTATAAAAATAACAAATAACAATAATAAGCAATAAAAAAAGTAATAAAAAATAACAAGAACCAACAAAACCTAAAAAAATAAAAAAAAAAGTAATTACCTGAGAAGGAGATAAATTCAATATATTTGAATTCAGCTTCTTAAAATTCAACACATAAGAATCTCCCCAGTTCAATAAACAAAGAATCAAACAGCCATCATAAACAGCAAACACACTGTCACAATAACCGCAGCATTCATAAAACTAAACTTAGAAAGCCAAAAATATGATAAAAATAATATTTCACTCCTTTCTTTGCAACCCCAATCAACCTTCCCCTTAAAGAATCTAAAGTAAAATTAAAAGCATCTATTCTCCAAGGATACTCATTATACAATTTAGCATCAACAACATCAAAATATTCTTTATCAACAAACTTATCCTTGGGACCAGAAAATAAAAAATTACTAACAAAATAATGAACAGCCAACTTCAATGCATCCTCATCACAATCAAAATCTGCAGAAAGAAAACGGTTTTCAATATCACTCCTATTCACTTTTGAAGAACCATTAAAAAACTTATCAACCAACTTATTCTTCAAAGATTTCCCAATATTCTTTCTCTCAAAATCATCAACACATTACAACCCCGTCACAACAACAAATTCAGCAATAGAAAACCTTAAACGAAAACCAGAAATGGCAAACCAAATTTCATCAGATTTAGGTTTACATACTTCCCTTAGAAGCAAGCAGTGAAGAACCTGAGGCTGTACTTTAACATTCTTCATGTCCAAAAAATAACCAAAATAACTTTTCTTAAACAATTCAATCTGTTTAGCAGTCAACTTCTCCTTCAAATGTAAAAATACATTCTCATTCACACAACAAGAAATCTTACTCATAAAATACTTACTTGGCTTAGTATAATACTCTCATTCCTGAAATAAATAATGATAATTACATTAAAAAATTAAAACAAGCAATAAAAAATAACAAAAAGAAACAACATTAAACACACAGAAATAAAAAAAATAAAAAAAAATAAGAAGAGACAAGAAGAAATAGAAAGAAACCTGAAGAAATAAAAAAGTAACAGAAAGAAACAAGAAAAAATAAAAAAGCAACAAAAGAAACAAGAAGAAATAAATAAGCAATAAAAAAAATAAGAAGAAACAACTAAGCAACAAAAAAAATAAGAAGAAACAAATAAGCAACAAATAAACAACAAAGTATAAACAAAGTAGAAATAAAAAAAATTCTAAAAATCAAAATAACAAACAAAAAAAAAAAAACCTACAACAACATATACACCAACAACAAGAAGAAATAAAATGAAACAAAAAAGAAACAAAAA
>CATIWO010527099.1:0-18753 GCA_949673435.1 Macaranga tanarius | reverse complement strand
TCTATAGCTCCCCAAAATATTGTTAGTTGAGTAGAGATTTATCAAAATCTCCCAAAGCTATCAAAAGTCCCTCTTTTCTTCCTCTCTACAAAATCTCTACACTCCTCATCACAACCCACACACACATATACATACACACACACACTCACCCAATCAAAACTCACCAAATGGCTCCTTTAGTCTTCTTATAATAATTACATATCAATGAATAATTATCACTTAAAATAATAACAATAATATTTTGATAAATATCAACAAATAACACCACAATAACTTATTACATCCCTAATGAAATGGGCATTTTATACAATAGCCCACAACTTTCCAAAATGACAATTAACTCCAAACTTTTCTTTTCAATTTAGTCCCTCTCTACACTTATACCCATTCTCAAACTTATATGTAGTCCACTATCTATAATGCTTAATATGCAATACATATGTCATAAATACGTATGTTAGAGGGACGGGTGTTACAACTTATCTAGAATTTTTTTATTGATTATTTTTATTATGTACTGACTTTTTATTTTTTTTGTAGGTATTTTTCTTTTTGAACGGACTGATCCATAATTTTTTTTTAGTAGACATATAGACTTGGTAGCCCACATGTTACTAAATTTAATCTTAGTTTTAGTCTATTTAAGTCATAGTTTATTTTTATTTACTTATTTATTTATTTACTCTGCATGTAAAAAGGGTTGTAACTCATTTTTTCTCCCTCCATTTCTTTATGTGTGCTTTTAATTATTTTTTTTTGTATTATCTATATTTTATTGTGTATGGGTATATATATGAATAATGGATGTGATGAAAGACTTAAAATTGCTTGTAAATTGACTAATTAAAAACTTGGACTTAATTATAAAATTTGAAAATTATTTGAAGGAAATTACAATTTGCATGTAATTAAAGGAATAATTAAATAATCAAAAATAATAAAATACAAAAAACAAATGGAGGCTGATCGCAAGGTCGGGTGGGCCGTTCAAAATTCCATACTCAGTTTTCAGACCTAATCTCTGAGGACGGCTGCTGGGCTCCCTCTGTAGGATCCAGTTACTGTATAATGTGTCCCGAATTTTACCCGAGTGGCGACTCCATTCTCCGACCAAGCCTGTGAAAAGGCCCAAGTTGTATTCCTAGTGGGTCCTGAGCCTGTACAGTACCGTGATCACCAAACGCTTGGGCGCACGCTGAACCTCGCCGCTTATATGGCAACTCCACTAGGGATAGAGAAACTGATTCTAGTATTTTGTGTTTTGTTATTATTAATTATCTAATTATTCCTTCTGCATTCATTGCACAATTTTTCACATACTATGCATACAAGTCCCAATAACCTGATGATAGTTGTTGCTTTACTGCCTGTGTTCATTCAAACCTGGTGATAGGGTATATAACTATTATCACTCATAGTGGAATATAATTGAGTGTGTCATTCAGACCCTTGAGTGGGGAGACAGAAATAGAGTATGAAGTTGTGAAAGCCTTTAACTTTACCCAAGATTCAGCTCATGTAGTGCCATAGCAACTACCTTTAAGTTTTTCCTCTAATGCATGTGTTCTGATGCCATATAGTAGTCCTATTAATAAAACTCGAGCCTAATAATGATGTACCATTTTAGATTGGGCTTTGTCGCTCTACTATAGTTCGTTATGTTCGACATTGGTTTTATTAATGAGATATACTACTTGTTTGAAACGTCTCGAGAGATTTGCATGAACATTGGTATTATTATCCCCTGATGATAATTAAAATCCAGACCAAAAATTTTAAGATTAGAGATTTACCTTTAACATGTGTGTGAGAGGAATAAGGTTTCTACGAATATTATGTTTGACTCGATTGAGGAATTGAAACTAAGGTACTAAAGAGATCGGAATTTTGATTTAAAAACCCTAGAAATTGAGAGAGAACCCGAAAATGGATTGGATTTGGGTTTTTTGTTTTTTAATTTGTTTTGAGAGACAAAATTAAAGTATATTTAAGAAAGACGGAAATTTTGTCTGCTAGTTTTTCTTTTCCCTTCTAATCTGGCCGATAGTGTCAAAGTTTATTGAAATCCAATGGTTACAAATATTTTCATTGACTAGGAACTTTGACCCAATAAGTTACTCATGAATAAAAATTATAATACTAAGAGGGTGTTTGGTTCAGCTTATTTGAGTAGTTGATAGAGGTTTTTCTTCAATCAGCTACATTTTAAGTATTTGGTAAAGTTATCAAATTCAAAACTGATAGCTGGTTTTATCCAAAACAGTTACGGATTTGATCAATTCCATTTTGGAGCTTTTTTCCAACAACTAAACATTGATTTAAATTTATTTTATATTTAGACTTTATTACACTTATTATTCTTATTAAAAATAATTAATAATAACTACAATTTTTAAAAGTAAATATATAAAATTATTTTTTTAATCCATAATAAAACAAATATTATTTTAATTTATAGTTAGCAATTAAATAATTATAATGTTTATATCTATAATATTTTTTAAAAAATTTAAATTAACAAGATTTATATTTTAACGTTAATCTTCAAATAATTTCTATCAATAATTTTAATAATAAATAAAAAAGATGATAAATTATTATTTAATACTATATATATTTTTAAATAATTTATATAATTATAAAAGATGTATCAAATTATATTTTAAAATAATTTATACCCTTAATGGTCATTTGACATACTAATAGCAAGTTAGCAACAGCTAACAAAATTTCACCAAACGGTTTTTATTTATCAGCTATCAGCTAACCGCAACAGCTAGCTATCAGCTGATATAAACAACTGAACCAAACAGGCCCTAAAGCTCCCTACAGCCTAAACAATCAGGAATTAACTAAATGAGTGTGCATGTATGATAAATTTTAATTATTAAAAAAATATATAATTAGCATAAATAAAAAGTTTATATAAATTATATTTTTATTTTATTTTTCTAAATCACAAGTATTAAAGATTTGGTATCTAAAACTCATTATATTTAATTAATTCAGGTTTAATTCGGATAGAATCACAAAAGCTAGTAACCAATTTAACACGAACACAACAACTTCAATTTAAAAAGTTCCTTAGAAAAGAATAATATGTTTTCAATTGATCCAACAGTATTTAGCTAAATTATATTTTTATTAATAAATTGTAAAATAACCGAAATATATAGAAATATACATCATCAATTTTAAAAATTAATATAACACTTTGGGTAGAGATAAAAATTTCATGGAAAACAAGAACTTGGTAGCCCTATCATTTCTCTTTACAATCAACTGCTCTCCCTTTTTTTTTTTTTGAAAGCTGATAGACGTGGCTGTGGGTGATTCTCTCGGCAAATAGAATAAAAATATTTTTTTGGTAAATTTATATTTTTATCTCTATATATTTTATAATATAACAAATTATATAATAATTTAAAAATAATTATTTTAATTTATTAAATAATTAAACTGGCAAAATTTAAAATTTAAAATAAAAATAGATGAATCCGTCCTATAATAATTTAAAATTTCATATATTATAATTTATTTATTTAATTATAAAAAAAGCAGGAACATTTTGATAAAGGTGTCCTCGGCAGAGATAAATTTTGATCTTTTTTCTTTTTTTTTTTTATTTACATCGGAAATAAAACCAGAGGCCTTCTTTGAAAAAGCCTAATTGGGCTGTCCATTAACCTTGGGATCTCTCTGGTGCCTCAAAGGAGCCAATACTCTCCTCCGTGGCGTGGTTTTCAACAATTCGGGGGACATGTTTGAAGAAATTTGATGAAGAACAATTAGTAGTGGACCACTTCGATGATACTGAGTACCCACCAGAGCTGAAGCAGCTTACTGAAAACGATGTTATTCCTAGTTCTTGATCAACAGGTGTGGAATATGACCTGTCTGTTTCATCATCAAATATATTCATCTGTTGTTGATCTTCAAAAAAGAATGTACGGGGCAACTGTGTTCTCTGCAGCACAAGGTTGTCCGACATTTTCTTTTTCAAGTGATTGTTCCAGTAGTTTTTTATCTCATTATCCGTTCTTCCGGGAAGATGTCTTGCTATTGCTGACCATCTGAAACACAGTCAAGAAAATATTACTACTTATCACATTTAGAGTTTTATGCAATTGTGGGCCGGATTATAGAGTTTTCAGTTGACAATAATAGCATCTTAAATGTTACTTATTTCCCAACATGTCTTGCAGCTTGATTATGACTTCCTCTTCTTCTTGAGTGAAGTTTCCACGCTTTATATCTGGCCTCAGGTAATTCATCCAACGATTTCTGCAACTCGGCCCCGACCTTGACAAACCTGATGATGATAAGAGAAAGCAAAACAGAAAAAATCTCTTTATTTTAGGAGCCTCAAATTTTATATATATTAATTAGTGATCGATTCTTACCTGCATAACTTGGGATCTCATTCCAATTCGATATGCCATATCTTGCAATGTAATTTATCAGCTTGAAATCTTCTTCAACTGTCCATACGCCTTTCTTTAAACCCGTTTGCTCAGGATGCGAAGTCACCATTGATTCTGTAGCTGTGGTACTCATAGTATTCCTCAAATCAGGCTTTACTCATAGTATTCGTCAACTAATGAAGGAGTTGCCAAGTTTTAGGATGACTTTTAAAAACAGTAAACATAAACATTCAAGAAAAGGGACTTTCTTTGAACATTCATGCCTTAATTTTTTTTTTTTTTTTTGAAAAGAAGGGCCTCTTTCGTTGAACTTACGTACGTGATTTCTTCTTCATTTGGTAAATGTATTAAAAAAAGATTTTGAAGAATGTGCGTGCGTCACAGTGCTATTTCATATTTGGGTGTGATTCCTCTCATGTTTCTACAGAATGGACTTCAATTTAAATTATGCTATTATACATATTTGTAATTTTCTCTTCTACATCTTATATTCTTAACAAATTATATTCATGCTCAAAAAGAATAATTAGTTATAACCGAACAGAGAATAATTAGTTATATAGATAAACTTTTTATATTTGCACAATTTTTTTAAATTATTAGGTTCACTTCATTATATGTGAAGGATGGTATATTAGCATCTTTAACCATATAAAAAAAGTGTTATTATAACATAAAATCAAAAAGCTTGCACAAGAGAATTAAAAGATTAAAAAAAAAGATTCTCAAAAATTTATACATAAATATAATATCAGTAGGCAATTATAAATTCTAAATTAAGGAGAATTTTAAAAGCTAAAATTTGAGGGAAAATTATGTTCTCAAATAAAATTGATATAAAAAAGAAAAAACAAAAGCAAATAGAGAAAAATATATTAATACAACAAAATCTATCCAGTGTGGATAAAATCAATATGATAGCTGACAGTAGTTCAGTACTGACACTTTTCTACGTGGCATCTCTGCACTTAACTTCTCCCTTACAACACATCACCCAAAGTGCTTGCCTTTTTTCGGCCTTCTTCTTCATCCTTTCGTTAACTGTAACCCACTAACCCCCAACCCACCATTTCTCCCAATTCAATCGCTTCAAAACCACAAAAATTCGTAACCCAATATAGAAAACAAGAAAAAGACTCGATCTTTATCATCAAACACGCAATTTTTCAAGAAAAAGACTTGATCTTTAACATCAAAAACACTAACTTTCTCTGTTCCTTTGTACAGGAAAAGAACGAATTTTTATTTGCAAAGATGGCTTCTTCACCTTCTCCTTCACCAAAAAAGAAGAACCCATCATCTGCTGAGGCAGTCTTTATCCAACCATCGTCTCCTAGATTCCCTGTTAGCACCCCAACATCAGGTGCCCAAAGGAGAATTGGCATAGCCGTTGATCTTAGCGATGAAAGTGCTTACGCTGTCAAATGGGCCGTTCAGAATTACCTTCGTCAAGGGGATGCTGTTATTCTTGTTCATGTCAGACCCACCAGTGTTCTTTATGGGGCTGACTGGGGTGCTATTGATGTTTCAATTACTGATCAAGATTCTGATACTAGTAATGAATTGTCAAAGAAAAAGCTTGAGGATGATTTTGACTTGTTTACCACAAGTAAAATTAATGATCTGGCAGAACCACTTGTGCAGGCGCTGATTCCTTTCAAGGTTCATATAGTCAAGGATCATGATATGAAGGAAAGGCTTTGTTTGGAGGTTGAAAGATTGGGGTTGAGTGCTGTCATTATGGGTAGTAGAGGATTTGGGGCTTCAAGAAAGACTACTAAAGGGAGACTTGGTAGTGTGAGTGATTATTGTGTGCATCATTGTGTTTGTCCTGTTATTGTTGTTAGGCTTCTGGATGACAAAGATGGTAGTGATGGTGATGTTGTCAAGAAGGGTGAGAAGGATGCCGAGGTCCTACCCCCAGTGATGGAGGAGGCAGAGCAGAAGTAGCTTGGTGCCAAACCAGCAGGTTTGAGTTCATTATTAGTTTAGTTTCTTTGATTGATTAACTTTAGTATGATTTTAGCCTAATGGTGTTTGTGAGATAGCAATATGATCATTTTTTTGAAATTGGGTTTAGCCTGTTTTCTTTTTAGGTATAAAATCACCATTTATGATAACAATCAAGGAAACTTTGTACAAATGTTGATGCAATCGGCAATAAGAAATGCACGAGTTCATGAAGTTTTCTTTTCATGTAGTTATATATTAGGATTCTCATTATCTGAAGTGCTTTTTCAATCTTGAAGCTCTTTTTCAGTCCTGCGGTAATGATTTTGGCAATGGATGCAAGCTTTTGGAACTTTATATAGAACATGTTTATAAGTGGAATGTCCAAGACAATGAGCTTCACTAACTTTTTTTGAGGTCTTTCCTGAACAGTATGCTAGATTGAATGCTCTTCGTAAGTTCTGTGCTGTCAGTCGCATATGGTCATTTTAGTAACTCTTTATTTGAATGTTTACATTTCTCCCATGTGTTATGCACTAATTTCCTTTTGTTTATTTGTCTCCTTGCCAAAGTTGCAAGATTCTTCCATTTCAGCTAATTGGCATGAATGTCTTTATATGTGATATGAAAGAAGAAGACTCTGATTTTAATTAGTCTGTTTGAAGTAGATCTCAACCGTTAAAATGGTTTTTTCCATTTTCATTGAACAGAGGTGCTCTTTATTATATGATTCACAACTTAGATGCTACCAGACTTAAGAATTGCGTCGTGTTGAAGAGGGAATAGCTGAGCTCTTGTTTACCCTTAACTACAGTCAAATAGTCACCATAATGCACACCATCATTGTATATACCAACAAAATTTTGCCATCTTTTTCTTGTGTGTGTCACTTACAACATCCATATTGGGAAATTACTTCAATGAGAGGCAACTTTAGAGGTTGCCTTTCATCAATCAAATAATGCGATGAATCATTTACTTTTGGAAACTGACAATTAAATGCTATTACCAAGTCAAAGCTAAAATGTGTTTTTTGGGATACTAGAACTAAGTACCAGGTGTGTGAAATTCTTAGAAAATATGTTTTGGGATACTAGAACTAAGTACCAGGTGTGTGAAATTCTTAGAAAATATGTTATGCGTATGAAGTTTTAGGATGGATCAGCTGCCATGGTAAGTATGGGATACAATGAACATTAATACAGCTTGGTTAATGAATTAGTAGCTTATAGGAAGAAGAGCTAGTATGGCTTATTGTATTGTTGTTAGTCCTTAATTGGAGGTAAATAGGTAATGATGCAATTACTATCGTTGCTGTCTGGAAGGGAGGGGATAAAGAAAGTTGCTTTCAGTTATCTTGATGCTTTGGTAGTGGTGGTCTGATCAATGGTTCTCAGCTGTTTTAAAAGACTTCATTCTATCCGTTGTTGTTGTTGTGCTCACATATACAGATGCCAGGATTGAGATAGGAGAGAGGAAAGGAGAAACTATGTGAAAATGGTAAACCGGCAAATTGCTTTATTGCTTTATGATGACCATCCGACCAATTTTAACAGTAGTATCAAAGAACTTGAGGAAAATCAATAATTTCAATCTGGTGGTAATACTCCATTCACTTTTCGTCATTCCCTAGCTTAGATTGTTGAGACTTACCCTTAACTCCTAGTACTGGTTCTCTAAGCGCTAATCCAACTTTTAACCAAGTTTAGAGGCTTTTTCAACTTTAAGGGGTTATTAATACATGTGTGCACTTTTGAGATTCTAGTCCATCCATCAATGCGACTTTTTTTTTTACTGTTAAACTTGTTGGAATTTAAATTGTTCTCTGTACTTGGGAAAAGCTGTTATAAATTGTAAGAATCTTGAAATTTTGAACGTTTTGTCTGCTTCTGGTAGCATCCTCCTCCTCCTTGTGTCATAACTGATGGGAAGAGCAAATGCCAATTGTATAAGTGTTGATAATAAAAGTCCCTAGGAACTTTAAGAGATTATCAACTATTTCCTGCCTTTCATTGCTAATATAGAGTTAGAAGTTTATATTAAGGGCTCAATGTAATATTTCCTTTGGAAATTTAAGCACCTAGTGGATAGTACACTGAAGTTGAAGTGATCCTCCATGTCATTTTAAACCATGAAATTCACTAGTTTGGTTTATGCTGCCATACCAACCAAGTTGGCAGGCACTTCAGACCCAGGAATGATTACTCAAGTACTGAAGTTTTTTCCTTCTCTCTTTTGGAGAATACTAAGTGCACCAAGAAAATATACCTTAGCACATATTTGTATATAAGGATATGGATATGTTTAGATATGTGCATGTTTGCATATATTCACATATATATATGCATGTGAAGGATGGTTAATTTCATTATTCGCCCCTCTTTGGTGAAAGCTGATATGCATACAGTATTTTGTCAGATTTGGAGAAGGCTTCATTGATGGACGGTAGAGATGCAAGATGTCTTGAATTCAAAACGTTCAGGATGGCTGTACCATCATGACTTGGAGAGAAATTTTTGCAGTACTGGCATCTCTTTTCTCCACCTTTTTACTACATGGCATTTGCTTAGCTGGGTGAAGAGAAAGTAATAGCCTTGTTTCCTTTCCATCCCCTTCATATTATAGGCTGCACTTTTTTGTTATTTTATGTTGTTGTGGAATGTTTGAAAACGTGTTTCTAATGGATTGCCGTCATATAATATCAGTGTGGATATTTTGTTTTCAGTATATATAGCATAGCTTTCGTGATTTATTTGAGCTTTGTTGGTGCCATGATACAGCAGGTTCTCGATATCCCAAAAGAGGATTGATGGTTAGATGGTTAAGAGGCGAATAGGAAGCTAAACAGTGGTCATTCTAGAGGCTTTTCACCATTTTTCTTGGTAATACAATCAAAAGCTGAGATGAGCTATAACCAAAACCTTATAAAAAAAAAGGCAAAGCATTGGCGAATTGTTGGTCAAAACAGGCCATTAGAGGCTACTTTAATTGTTACGAAATAACGCTTTCAAGAAGCAGCAGCATACTGTCAAAAGAGGCAGGCTGCTAGATGTTTTGACCGAATAGAATAGCATGCAAAGATTTATACGGTTCCCATTTCTATGTTATCATATCACATTCATGAATTCAATCTCCGACCACCACTGCAATACAGTGGAAAACCCCACTTAAATTCAAAAAAAAAAAATCATATTCTCTACTAATATTCAGCTATCTGGGTAACTCTCAGCTTTCATGTTAAAAAATTCGTTGTGAACAACTAAAATATGTGCCTTACCCTTGGTTTAAGTATACTAGTTTCGGTTTTTGCACGATGGGTTTTGAATTTAAGAATTTTGATGCCTCAAATTGTGAACAAAACAGGATATTGGGACATGCTAATGGCGTAAACCTAACTCACATGATCACATCATCATTTTTTGCTGATATTCATATGAGTAGAGTACTTTGGAGCAATCCAAAAGGGATTTCACATCTTTATTTCCTATTCAAAGAATGTCTAAGAGGTGTCCATCATTTACATAGTGAAGAATAATCCCCTTTTCTGGCTGGCTGTTGTTTGACACATCACACATAGTTATCAAAATTAGAATCTTTTATTAAAGAAATATAAAAGTGAAGGATTAATATGAGGCAGTCCAAAAATATCTCTTCATATATATCATATCCGTGCCATACTGAATACTAATTTTTCACAAGTATACATTTTACCACAACCACACAAAAAGTTCTCCATAGTACGCAAGTTGCAAAATTTTCTTCAAACAGAAGCCATTAGCTTCTTTACTTTTCTCGATTCCATGTTTCTGTTTCCTTTAATTTAGTACTGTTGCAATACTTTGGTAAGCATAAGAAACAAGATCCATAATCAACTTGCAAACGCAACAATTGGGATACTAATTCATGGCTCGTGATCGGCACGTGGAGGTGTCACTAGGACTATATATATATATATATGTATATATAATTTTCAAGTATTTTTATTATGATCATGTTTTATTAGTCCAGATGCAACCTGCTCATATAAAGCCTGTTCAATTGAATGTTATGATTTGTTAAAAAAATGAATTTAATGTATGTATATTAAGTATATATAAAAAAAAAAAGTCTCATATATAATAATGGATATTTATCTATGACCAAAGAAAAAAAAAATTGAATATCTAAGTAGAGATTACAATCCAAGATATTTGCTCAATTGTTACATTTTACAGCCACTAGTTTTTTTAATGATCTACGTTGGATTTATATTGAATTGACCTAAAAATTAGTTGTTTCAATATTAACTTCTCCCCATTTTCTTGTCCCCAAACAAATATTTTGAATCCCTCGTCTCTCTCTCTCTTCCCTTCTCAGCTCCTCCCGTTTCCTCTTCAGTTTTCTAATTTGGTTTGGGTGGTCCAAATACCTTTATTTTTTTTGCTTTTAGATGTAATATTTTATCTATATTTGAGATTAGCCTCATGTTTAGGAGAATTTATCTCTTTAAATAATTTTTTGTTAGTTGTTTAAGTCTTAGTATGTTATTTAGTTCTCTAATCTGTCCAATGGAGCTGTTGATTGATAGATCATGTTGGTTGCAAAGTCAGAATGGTTGATACTTTGAAGAAAATAGTCAGATTTTGCTCCAATCGGCTCCTTCGCCGCATCAGTTTGATGTTTCAGACCAAGAAAGTTTTTTTTTATTGTATCCCCCGGAGGATATTTCTAATAGTTTCCCTTGTATTTTATTTTTATATATTTTTAGCGAGAAATAACATTTGTTTATATTTGAGTTCTTCGGTATTTATTGTATTGAAATTTATAACTCTTTATTTAGTGTAATAAAAGATCACCAACCTTGGTATAAAAAAAAAAAAAAAAAAAAAAAAAGAGTTGTTTCAATTAAATAATTTATCCAATTAAAACCAAACAAAATTAAAGAAGAAAAAGTTATGGGGGGCAATGAGAGCCACTAGTCTTTGTCTGAAAATTCAAAACCATTTAATGTCTTCTTTTACTAAATCAAACGAATTAATTTAAGGAAATAAATGTACATTGAGTCTGGACATGACCAAGCCAAAAGGATTTATTAAAGCTTGTGGTTCTAGCTAAACAACATCATGAATATAATCATCATCATCATCCTCGGTGTTCCACTGGTTTGGCCATCTGTTAAGACTTTTCTTCATTAGTCGATGTATCAAAATGAGAGGATGGTATCCACATTTGTTCTGTACTAAGGACCTACATGCACTTGGGGACCAAATGGGTGCCATAGAATTGTTTCGACACTGACCAATATCTGGTATTTTTATGCACTCCCTCTACTTCATTCTTTTATTCTTTGAACAAAGTAAGACCAAAGTTTGCGTATGGTGATGATCAAATACTGGATGTGTCTTAAAAAAAGGATGATAAGAAAATGTTACTACCAGGAGAACAACATTACATTACATCTAATACAAATCTGTTTTTACCTAAAAGAACCAACTATGCATTACAACAAGAAAAAACAAACTACTAAATACAGTGAAAGTGTTCTAATTGTGGGTTTAATGGTTAAAGAGAGTTACAAATACTTTGAATTAGAGAAAATAATTACCTGGCTACAATTGTTTACTAAGAATTTCATTCACAGCTCCAGGTTAAGATTTGCCTTGACGGTCCTGCTGCTTCAAAGAACAAGTTCTTGAATTAAAATTTGCATTGATGAGTATCATCATAAACAAAAACAAGAACAAGAACAAGAAAAGAAAACAAAGAAGACTCATATATTCAATTTAGTTACCTGAGCATTATAATCTCTCATGCGCTTCAAAGAAAATGCAATTCTTGATTGAGAAGAAGTTTCATCACTACTGCACATCCTACCGGAGCTTTCTTGATCACTAATAGAAGAACTTGAAGCTGGGGGAGCAGCTGTAGAAGACCATGGAACCACTTGATTTTCTTCATCATCTTCATCACCTCCATCATCATTCCCATCATTTTCAGAACCATCTTCTTCCCTATCAAGATCATCACCATCACCATCATCATCATCATCATCATCTTCATTTGGCCTCTCTTCTCTACAACTTGAAGCACTTACACAGTTATCACAGACAGAAACAGTGGGGCTGAGCTTAGGCCCGGAGGCAGTCCACGGTGTGAAAGATTGGCAGAGGTGGCACAGAAGGGTTCTTGAATGTTTAGCAACAAGAAAATTTGCTGCATGGACTTTGGCATCACAGTCCCAACAAAGGCTTGCTTGATCGGATTCACAGTGCATTTTTGCTAAAGAGTTACAGAGTTCACACTTTTTCATTTTCTTGTTTTGGTATGGTTTTGGGTGGAGAAAAAAAAGTGATTTATGGGTTGGATTTGTAGAGGTGCATGTTGTTGTGTTTTGAGTGTTCTGCTTTTATGTACATGTTTTAGACTCCATCTCCCTGAGATTAAGAAAACAGATCACATGGTTCAGGGCAACTTGCAACAATTCATATTTAAATCAGCAGCACTCTGCTTTTGTTTTTTGTTTTTGTTTTTGTTTTTTTTTTCTGATGAAAACAATTTCTTTTCTTATTTTTTAGAGTTGAAATTAATTCATAAATTTCAATTTATTGTGGGATTTATGAGGTCCTAGGACAGAGGAAGCATTTTTGGAGGTATTGCAAATTTTGAATTTTGGGTGAATCATATGCATTTTCTTTGTAAATTTGCAAGTTCGATTAATATAATTCAATAATTAGGTCTAACTTAGTTTTTTGAACCGAAAAAGGGGAAAGTAAGAATTAAATTTTTAACTTGTTAATGCATTAAAAAAGGTTATACTAATAAACTATTCAATGAAGTAAAAAAAAATTTAATTCAAATGTTTTTTATTAGTAAAATTGTTATTTTTATAATGAATAATTTATAAAAAAAATAATTTACAATTTATCTGAACACCACAGAATGAAATTTGTAAACATTTATTAGTTTATTATATATTTAGAGTTGTTTTTATTATATAAGTGTGGAAAAAAGAAACAGCTCTGATAGCTTTTAGACAGCTATAATAGCTCCCCTTTCTCTCTTCTAAATAAATTTTCTTTTAGTTGTGTGGTTTTGTTATGATAGTTATAGTGTACTCTAGATCTAAATCTTATATCTAGTTGGAATCAAGAGTGTTTTGTTCTTGTGGTGTTGTGATGGTGATAGGGCTAAAGAGATTTGATTTTATTGTAGTCTCATTGCAGTCATTCTACCCACAAGAAAAAGCTCAATGCAATAGTAAACAAAGTAAAGTCATTTTAGTCAATGCAATCCAAATGCAGGAGCAGTCAAATAAACTTCTGGAATCTCTCTCAGTAGCATGTCCGTTGCAATAGAGCTATAAATTCTAGTTTAGTTTTATTTTTTTTAATTTTATGTTGTTGCTTGTGTTGTGAATTACTTGTCATCCATAGTCATGTATTGATCTTCCTCCCTTGGGTAGAGGAAGCTTTACAAAATGACTATAAGTGGTGTTATAGATAAGGATCCCTATGATGGTAGTATTTCTTTTTTAGTTTAGAAGTTTCATGACACCTTCTAGAAGACAAGCGAATTTAAAAGTATGTCGAAGGCTTCAGTTATGTAATCTGATTATCTTAGCTTTGTATGCTCTTATGGAAATGAATGATACATTCATCTTGATAAAAAAAAATGTGAAATATTTATTGTACGAATCAGTATATAATAGTATGATATAATAAAGTCCATGTAAACAAATGATTCCCAGCATGCAAATAAATAAATATAATAAAATAAATTATAACGGTTAATAATATGCGCACATATATTATTTTTAAAATATTTTATTCCAATAAAATGAAAAAAAAAATCGTAATTAAAAAAAAAATATCTGAGACTACGCCTATCATCATTCATATGTAATTTGTGGACAGGGAACTTGGGGTGGGGATTATCCCATTGGTGGAAATTAGGTTATAGCAAGTGTATACTGAGTAGCCACAAATGATATCTTATGCAAACCTACAGATTGAAGTGAGGGCACTTACAAAGATCCAGCACTGGACCTAACAAAGCCTCTTTTATTTCTGTATTTTATTGATGTTTTTGCATGCAACTCACGTACTGATTTTGCAAGAAACAGCTTTGTTTCTGGTAAATGGACTTCTCTTTGCTTCAATAATTTCAATTGATATTGGCTATAGCACCTGCGTGGCATTCAATGAAAAAACAAATCTGTGGTCTACTTCCATTTATGCTACTGTAATTGGATGGATTTAGATGTTGATGAGAATTGAATTCTAACATGTGTATAGGAACTGTTTTTATCTATTTATTTTATTTTAATTTACTAGGAAAATTTTCATGGTTGTAAAAAAATAAATTTATTATTTTTTAATGTTATAAAAAAATTGGTTTTTTATTATTTTTTTTATTGGTATTTGTAAATGAAATAAATTTTTGGGTTCAAATCAATGTCCTTTACTTTCACTTTCAATTGTGTGGCTAATCTTGCTCAATGAACTGGTAGCTTACTATTACACATTAATGCACCTAGTCTATTATCATTATTATTCCCATTTGTTAATGTGGCCTAATCATCTTAAAATTTTTTAGATATATTCAGAAAAAATGAAATATTGAATTTCTAGAGTGTTTTGAAGTACATTTGCCACCTAATTCATTTAAAGAATTGACAAGTTGTATTTAGCAACGGAGCCACAAACCTGAAAAAAAACTATGAATCACCATTTATGTGTCCATATACTATGCACAATTTCCTTGATTTGATGACTTAAATGATTGATTGTACAAAAATATTATTTTAAATTGAATAAAAAATTTCGTAAATTTTTATTTTAAAAAAAACATATATAATTATTAAGTTTAAGTTTGTTAATTCCAATATTTTTTGATCAAACACCATTTAAGCGTTTCATTAAAAAATAAAAAATACAAGCAATTACAATTATTTAACAATAGACAACCAAATCTATTAACTAAAATTTGATTCAAAAATTAAAACAAAAAGTCTAAAAAATCTAAAACAATAAATCACAAGAGCCAACAACCAAATTAGATGTGGATACCTTCCATGAACCTAACGTGTGTTCAACTCCAAAGAGGGATAAATATAATTCTGCTCCTATCACTGAACTGATGTGAGGAGGGAGAGACTCATAAAAAAGAAAACGCATCAAGCTTGAAGTTTGAGCTCATATCTGGATCTGTAATAATTTATTTACTTAGAATATTAAAACTAAAAAAAGAGATATTTTAGGTGATTTTTTTTTTTTTCAAAAATAGTAAAAAAAAAATCACCCAAACATATAAACAATTGATGAAGAGAAATCAGAAGAGAGAGGCGAGAGAAAAAGTAGGCGAAGAAAGAGAAATATTTTTCTGTTAATTCCAATATTCTCCTATCTATTTACTGAATTTAAATTTTCATCATAATTTACCCATATAAAATATGTGGCAAAAAAGAAAAAAAAAAAAAGTATGTAGCATTTATGGCTCAAAATATAGGAGGAGCAACGAACCATGTGGACTTGGTTGAAGACAATTAAAGTCAATAGTAAATGCTTCAAAAATCGTGCGCTAGGGCTAGGCTTCCTAAGATCAAAAAAATACAAGGGCTAAGCTTCCTGATATTTTTGTGAAACATGTTTTACAACAAGAACAATAAATTGTGCATGCAATGGTGAAAATATGATACACGCATGCATATGTTTGTTGAATAAATCTCAACCTGAAATTTGATTTTTTTTTTTCAGTAATAATAATAATAATATATGGCAGGAGTACACGTAAAAAAGTCTTGTTTGCTTGCTTGTAAGTTGTAATTAGCATAAGATGGTAGTGACTAGTTTGCGAGTGATAAATAAAGGAAGTGGGCATCTTTCAAACACCAAATATGGGGAAGTGATAACATGAAAGCCATGAGTTAGATAATGCACAATTATTCTTGGATAACCACATTGCACCAATCATATTAAAGTAAATAAAGAATTATCATAGTAAGATTTTTAATTAAGCATGTGGGTGTATTTTTTTAAAATAATAAAATCAAACCAAATCTTCATCCATGGCATAAAATAATATTTGCAGATTAAGTAATTGCAACATCAATACACTCACGCCCTTAATTAGATTAGGGGTGTTTTAAATTTTAGTGTATATATATATATATATATATATATATATATATATATATATATATATATTATTGAGGGGAGAGGTTCCTTTCAATAAGGACATATGTCTTTTTATTCTAAATTTAAGATTTTTTTTTCTATGTAGTTACTTTTGCTATCCGATAATTATAAAAATTCAATTAATTTCTTCACGTAACTCACATATTTTGGATTTGGACGGTATGTGAAGCATCTGTTGGTGGAAAGTAGCTAGAAAGCAGATGTACTTATAGAGCAGAAGCATTTATAAGCAGACCGAATATGCTATCTTTTAACATTTTTCTTTACTCAAAGTCTACATAGGTAGAGCAAAAATTAATTTTTTACTGTATGAGTTAGAGAGATTCAGTTACATCTGATTAATTTTTAAAATTAATTTTTTCTTTAATAGAATGCAAATAAATCCTATTCTCTAAATTTAAAATAGAAATAGGGGTGTACACGAGTCGAGTCGAGCCGAAATTTAGCTTGCTCAAACTTAGTTTGTTTATAAGCGAGCTGAGCTTGTTATGCCGCTTAGTATTCGCAAACTGTTCACAAGTTTAAACGAGTCTAAATGAACTAAATTTTTTTTAAAAAATTACAAAATATAATTAAACATCTTCATTAAAAAATTTAAAATAAATTCTTTACTAAGTAGTTTATTATAAAATTATAATTTTTAAAATATTTAAATAAATAAAAATTTATATATTATACATTTAAAATTAAATTATTAATATATTAAAATTATGAATTGGCTTATGAATTTTTATTTGAGTTTATACGTGAGCTTCACGAGTCGAGTTTTACATAATTTGAGTTCTGTTTGTTTACTAAACGAGCTTCAATATATGAGTTCGAATAAGTTTTTATCGAGTTGAACTTCGAATAGTTTGCGAGTAGCTAGACTTATTTACAACCCTTAATAAAATTACCCCTCATACTTTTATGCATATTGTTATTATTTTTATGTTATAGATAGGTTTTTGTTCAGGATTTAAGCAAGTAATTATAGATATAGGGACCATCCAATATTATTAAGCTAAAATTAATGATCCTAAGAATCCTCCTTGTTATTGTTGTTTTTTTTTTTTTTTAAATATTTTATTTACAAACATTCTTCTTGCGTTAAGGCCCAATCACCTGGTTAGCCTGTTAATTAGCAGAACCCAGTCCAATGTTTTAGATTTCTCCGCTTAAATGGCCCATTCAAATTAGATGCCTATATGAGTATTTTTCTTCTTCAATCTGTATATTCTCCATTCTACAGTTGGTTTGAATTTTGTTTCAAATTTGAACTCCAATTGATGAAAATACTTCTTTTCTTAATCTTAAAATTTAATCATTATAATAAATAATTAATTTTTTTTTTTTTTTAACATTTAGATGAAGTGGTTAATTCCCAACACCACAAGGGAGGAAACCAAGGGAGTGAAAGTTCGATCTTTGGTCTCCACAACATATGTCCACATCTTTTATCAATTAGGCTACTCATGAAGGACATAAAAAAATAATAAAATTTTCTTCGTACATTAAGAAATTATATTTTCAATTTCTAATTATAATTGGTGATATAGGATCTGTATTATTGGAATAGGAAGAATGAAATTATTTGTTAGTGGTTAAAAATTAGTTTTGAACTTATTTTTACGAATTAACGTAGAATAGATCTCACAAATTTGAGTGCGGAGGATGAAAATTGAATTCGAAATCTCTCCAAAAAATAAAGTTTTCATTTACGACATTAACACTATGTTTTGAATGGGGGAAAAGGAGGAAAGAAAATAGGGGAGAAAGTGTGAAGGAAAATAACATTATTTTCCTTCATTTATTTTTCACTCTTGTGTTTGGATTGAAAGGAAAATAATATATGAGAGGAAAGAAAATAAATTTATTTTTTTTATTAGAGAGCTAGAAAAGAAACTAATTATTTGATATATTTACTATTATACCCCTGTACAAAAATAATAATTTTTCTAAATAACTTTTTATTTTTTCTTTTATTAATGAACTTGGCACAAAAATTAAACTTATTAAATTAAGCACTATAAATTTTTTATTTAAAGAAAATAATATATATAAAACTTGCATATTTATTTATTTTTTTTTTTGGATTGAAACTTGAAATTTGATAGCTACAATTAAATTTTCTACAAATCCAACATCTACATAACAAAATAACATAATAACATATACTATCATCATACTAATACAAGTCATTTACATAACAATATAACATTGGT
>CATIWO010527063.1:0-11089 GCA_949673435.1 Macaranga tanarius | reverse complement strand
TGAACATGTTGGTATATTCTGATCATTTAGAAAAGGTTTCTGATGAAAATAATCCGGCGGGTCCCACTTTCCGGCAAGGAATAGTGACCAGCCCGGAAAATTGTGGTTTTATTTTTAATAAATAGTATTAATTATGAGGATTAATTGTTATAACTGAAGCTAAGTCTGAATCCTTGCGGGTTTTTAATTAAAAATCCTGGAAGTGTTTCGGTAGGAATTATTCTATTACCATTTAAATGGTTTTGACTCATTAAAATAAATTTCTTTAGCTTAAATATCATTTTAAGGTGTTTAAAGTCAGTTTTAATGATTTATTAATTTTAATAAGTCTTCAAGAATTTTTGGAAATTATTATGAATTTAATTGCTATATATGTAAGCATATTTTAAATAAATATTATTATTATTTTTAGAGAATACTGGAGTTGGGGCCATAGCTTTTGGACAGCCGAGGACACGTCAGCTAGCACGCTCCACCTGTGAGTTAATGTTATAAAATGTTTGTTGAGAAATTTATATAATTATTATTAATAGAATTTTTAATTATATGCATGAGTTAAGCAAATAATATGATTTTAGCCATATTTTTATTGTCGTTGAGATTTTAAGAATACATTTAAATTCTATTTATGTTAATTTATATTATTTATAATTTTTATGATATAAATAATATTTTGGAGAAAACGGTAGAACATGCTACCTGATGGGTATCATCAGGATCATGTGCGCACTAGTAAAATCTTGTATATGCTATGTATTGGCTCGGTGGAGCTTGATCTCTCGGGCAGTATTGTGTATTTAGCTCGGTAGAGCTTGATCTCTCGGACAGTATATGGATAGTGCTCGGTAGAGCTTGTTCTCTCGAGCCAGAGTTGTGATGTAACTCGGTTGAGCTTGTTCTCTCGGGACATCAGTTGTTAGAATTGAGGTTTAGGGTTCTACCATGATCTCCACTAAAGATTTTAGTTTATGTGATTTTTGAACGGAAAATATTGTATAAAGAGGTTTATGGATTTTATAAAGATATCTTATAGAAAATACTTTAGTTTATTTTAAAGCTATGAACTTCAAATGTTTATACTTTTATTAGATTTAATGATTTTAAACAAGGATTTCAAATTCAGCATGCATTTTATAATATTAATTCATTCAGTGAGGTCTGACTCCCCTCAATTATTTTTTCAGGATTTTGGGAGTCTTCTGTTAGCTTTTCTCCTCTACACCGGATTCATTCTTCATCGGCTATTTTATGTAGGTTATTATAATGTCATTTATATGTGTAATGGAGCTATTCTAGAATACCACAGTAGTATTGAAGGAATTGTTATTTTAATGACTGTATTAATATCTATTCTTACAAGATTGTAAGTTGTGAATTTTATTTGAATTGTTTTATGGTTTGTAACATTGTGATTTAATTTTTGGTTTGTGTAATGGATGGTTTCTATTAATCGGAGTAGTGTTGGTTGAATGTTTTGGAAGTGTATATTTATTTTTCAGGTTTTGAGTTTACTCTATTTTTAGGGGAAACTCTGCCGAAATTTTCTTAAAATTTCTATTAAGGCTTACTACGGGTTTCGGAAGCATATAGCTTTTCCATTCCCTAGTGCCGATCACGTGCCTTGGGTTCGGGTCGTGACAAAGTTGGTATTAGAGATAAAGTTTTGTCTGCATTTCTTCCAATCAGTTATGTCTGTCTTTTCTTGTAACTACTGCGGTGATTAGGTTAAATATTGTCATTTGTTATTATTATTGCTTATAGAATTCAGCTTGTGCGATAGGATATTCTTGTCATATCTTAAATTCCCTATCCTTGTTTCTTTCAGAATGAGATGAGCACGAACTGCTTCTACTGCAGAAGCAGCCCATAATGATGATGAGCAATCCTTCCAGGATGAAGCTCCTAATCCACCTCCTGCCCCACCTGTTAGGAGAAGGGGTAAACCAAGAGCAGCAGCAGCTCAAAGGCGAGAGCAACAGCCACAAGCGGAGCAAGCTGCTCCAGAAATAGATCCTGCAGTATTCGCAGCTGAAATGGCAGGAATTAATCAAGGTTTAGCTGCACTTAATCAAGCTATGCCCTTAGTGCAACAAATGCTCCAACAAAGGAATCAAGAAATGTCTGATGCAGACGCAGCTTTATTGTATTCCAAAGTAGGAAGAGTTTCTTTTGATGGTACTGGAGATGCCCTGGATTTCATCAATACTATTGAGGCTAGAACTATGACAGGGTACACTGATTATCAGAGGATAATGATTGTAGAGTTGTCTGTACAAGCTGCAATATAAGACTGGTTTATGCAGTTTATCCAGCCATACATGGACACTATGACATGGTTAGAGTTCAAGGAGAGATTTTTGAGGTACTTTTGTCCAACTTCCATGAGAGATAACTTTAGATGGCAGCTGTTGCATATAGTTAGAGGTGATCGATCAGTTGAGGAGTATACCCGTGAGTTCTTCAGACTGTCACGTCATACGGCGGATGTGATACAGCATGAGAGGAGAGTAGTGGAGTTGTATGTGACAGGGTTAGGCCCAGCCTATATTGGCATCCGGACTGAGGACCGGAGCTTAGAGGGTGTAGTTGAGGAGGCTAGACAGCTGGAGAGGCGACACATCAGACATGGGACTATTCATGATCCTTATAAGAGTGGTAGTAGTAGATCAGTAGTAGCTCAGGGGATTCAGTAACCTAATTTTCAGATTGTTAGTGTTGGTGTTCAGATGGCTAGTACTTTACAGCACGGTTATAGAGGTCACCGTGGGCATAAAAGTAGAAGGCATAGCCGACGGGGTGGCGGATCTGTCAAATTTAGGCCTGGAGCTAGTAGTAGCAGCAGTGGTCACAGTTTAGGATATGGCAGTGCAAGCACAGGACCCAGTACATGTTCAAATTACAGTCAAGTACACCAAGGTCCTTGCCATTTAACCTCAGGAGCCTGTTTTAGATGTGGGCAAGTTGGACACTTTACTAGAGCATGTCCATATTTTGACTATCAGCAGGCATACCCTCAGGGTTCATCTGCTACAGTTGTTCAGCCAGTATAGCAAATTCCTCAGTATCAGACACCGGTATAACCTTAGCGAAGTGATACTCAGTTTATGGGCCAGCAAACCGTGGTTCTAAAGGTAGAATTGGAGGGAGATTTAGTGGCAGAGGATTCACAGAGCCATCTACCTCGCAGCAGGCAGGCCGTGGGCAAGCCAGAGTTTTTACTCTTACTCCTCAGGATGCTCAGGCATCCAATGTAGTGGTAGCAGGTACACTCCCTGTTTGTTACTTAGAAGCTATGGTATTATTTGATCCGGGTGCATTGCATTCTTTTGTTTCTCCTATTTTTGCATCAAGGATGAATCGGCAACCATCAAAATTAATGGTTCCATTATCTGTAGTAACTCCTCTTAGTGATGAGTTAGAAACAGATATAGTTTTTCCATCATGTCCTGTGTTGGTGGAAGGTCGAGAATTGATGGCAGATTTAATACTTCTGGATGTGATTGATTTTGATGTGATTTTGGAAATGGACTGGTTGGCACAACACTATGCTACTTTGAATTATCGAGAGAAGAAGGTGATCTTCAGGGTTCCAAATGATATGGAATTCTGATTCAAAGGTGATAGAAGTTCAATGCCTAAAAATCTCATTTCTGCAATCACAGCGAGACAAATACTTCGAAGGGGATGTCAAGGCTATTTAGTTGTGGTTAGAGATACTAAGGCAAATAAAGGAGTAGTTGAGGATGTGCCGATTGTGCGTGAGTTTCTTGATGTTTTTCCTGAAGAATTACCAGGTTTACCACCTGAGAGGGAGATAGAATTCTGTATTGATGTTATACCTGGTACAGATCCTATCTCTATGCCACCTTATAGGATGGCACCTGAAGAATTGAAAGAACTTAAGGAGCAATTACAAGAGTTGCTAGATAAGGGTTTCATTAGACACAACATTTCTCCTTGGGGTGTACCAGTATTGTTTGTGAAGAAGAAAGATGGTAGCCTACAACTTTGTATCGACTATAGACAGTTGAACAAAGTCACTATCAAGAATAAGTATCCACTTCCAAGAATTGATGAATTGTTTGATCAGTTGCAAGGAGCACAATATTTTTCCAAGATTGACTTAAGATCTGGATATCATCAGTTGAGAATTAGGAATGGAGATGTATCCAAAACAGCATTTCGGATAAGATATGGCCACTATGAATTTTTGGTGATGTCCTTTGGATTAACCAATGCCCCAGTAGCTTTTATGGATTTGATAAATCGGGTGTTTAGGCCATTCTTTGACCGATTTATGATAGTGTTTATTGACGATATCCTGGTGTACTCTAGAAGTACTAAAGAGCATGCCATGCACTTGAGAATGGTACTTCAGACTTTGAGAGAGCATCGGCTTTATGTCAAGTTCTCAAAATGTGAATTTTGGTTGGAACAGGTGTCATTCTTGGGACACGTGGTGTCTAAGGATGGTATTCAAGTGGATTTAAATAAGGTGGAAGCCGTTATAGAATGGCCAAGACCTACAACTGTGACAGAGATAAGAAGTTTTCTGGGTTTAGCGGGCTATTATAGGAGATTTGTAAAGGATTTTTCCAGAATTGTCTTGCCTTTAACAAGGTTAACCCAGAAGAATACTAAGTTTGTGTGGTCAGAAAAGTGTGAGGAGCACTTTCAATTACTGAAAGATGCTTTGACATCAGCTCCAGTGTTAATTTTACCCTCTGGAAATGAAGGTTATATAGTGTATTATGATGCTTCTCGAGTAGGTTTAGGGTGTGTATTAATGCAGAATGGTAGAGTAGTTGCTTATGCTTCACGTCAGTTAAAGAAGCACGAGCAGAACTATCCTACTCATAATTTGGAAATGGTGGTAGTGGTGTTTGCACTTAAAATATGGAGACATTATTTGTATGGTGTCACTTGTGAAATATACACCGACCGTAAGAGCTTAAAGTACATTTTCCAGTAAAGAGACTTGAATTTTAGGCAGAGAAGATGGACGGAGCTCTTAAAAGATTATGATTGTTCTATTCTTTACCATCCAGGTAAAGCTAATGTGGTAGTAGACGCTTTGAGCAGAAAGCCTTGCTCACATTAGCACTGAAATGAGATAAATCATTAAAAAATTGCATGAGTTAATTGATCAAGGATTACAATGGAAGGTAACCAAGAAATGTCTTTTAGATCAATTCAGAGTACGATCAGTGTACTTGAATAGAGTTAAGGCAGCGCAAAGAAGGGATCCACAATTGCAAAGGGTAATATTATAGGTTCAACAAGGTCAATCAGGAGATTTTGTGATTGATGATGATGGTATTTTATGTTTAGGCACTAGGTTATGTGTGCCAGATGTTAATGATCTGAGGAAGGAGATTATGGAAGAAGCACATTTTTTTACTTATAGTATTCATCCAGGTTCTACCAAAATGTACCATGATTTGAAAAGTACCTATTGGTGGAATAGAATGAAAAGAGATATTGCAGAGTTTGTATCCAAGTGTCTCACTTGTCAGCAAGTGAAATTGGAACATCAAAAATCATCTGGTTTACTTCAGCAGCTTCCCATTCCTGAATGGAAGTAGGATATGATCGCAATGGATTGCCACGTACTACAAGTGGTTATGATGCTATTTGGGTGATAGTGGATAGATTGACCAAGTCAGGTCACTTTTTACCGATAAAGAAGACTTATTCAACAGACAGATTAGCTCGGTTATATATTAACCAAATTATTTGTCTTCATGGTGTGCTAGAAAGTATAGTGTCAGATAGAGGAGCTACTTTTACTTCAGTTTTCTGGCAAGAGTTACATAAGGCATTAGGTACAAGACTTGACTTTAGCACAACTTTTCATCCTCAGACAGATAGCCAGTCAAAAAGGACCATTCAGACATTAGAGGACGTGCTGAGAATGTGTGTTATAGACTTTGGGGGGCAATGGAACTTACATTTGCCTTTGACTGAATTTGCCTATAATAACAGCTACCGTGCTAGCATTAAAATGGCTCCATATGAGGCATTGTATGGTCGGAAGTGTAGATCTCCTCTATGTTGGGAAGTTGGTGAAAGGCAGATAACGGGTCCAGAGTTAGTTCAAGTGACTTATGAGAAGGTTCCTCTTATTCAACAGAGGTTGAAAACAGCTTTTAGCCGACAGAAAAGCTATACAGATCCTAAGAGAAAAGATGTGTCATTTTCTGTTGGAGATTTGGTATTTCTGAAAGTATCACCGATGAAAGGGGTAATGAGATTTGGTAGAAAAGGTAAGTTAGCTCCAAGATATATTAGACCTTTTGAGATTCGATCTAAGGTTGGGGAGGTAGCTTATCGATTGGTGTTACCACCTGAATTGTCAAGGATTCACCCAGTTTTTCACGTCTCTATGCTGAGAAAGTATATTTCTGATCCTTCTCACATTCTTCAATCTCAAGCGGTGGAGCTCAGTGAAGATTTGACTTATGAGGAGTGTCCTGTGGAGATAGTGGATCGTCAAGTTCGTCAGCTTCGTACAAAAGAAATTCCTATGGTAAAGGTACTGTGGAGCAACCATACTGTAGAGGATTGCACTTGGGAGACCGAGGTGGATATGCAGAGTCAATATCCATATTTATTTCAGTATTAATGTGAAATTCGAGGATGAATTTTCTTAAGGGGGGAAGAATGTAATAACCTGAATTTTCTTATTAGAATATTATTATTATTATTACCTTCTTGTTAATATTGATGTTAATATGCATATACCCAAAATCGGATTAAAGCAAATTCTCTAACTTCACTTTAACCTAATGTTGGATTGCAGCAAATTTTTAAATATCGTTATACCCCAACGTCGGGTTTCAGTATAAATTGTGGCTGCCAGTTATATTACTATAACCCAATAACGGGTTTCAGTGTAAATTTATAGTTTTAAAGTTAACTCGTTTAAGTGCCAACAATTATATGCGGTTATTAGAGTTAACTCATTTAAATGCCAACAACTATATGTGGTTTTGTTGTTAAGTCATTTAGTTGTTGGGATCTTTTTGTAAGAATTAAAGAGGCAGGACTGAAGTGAATTTTTATCAAAAATGTGGGTATCTGAGTGGTAATTTACCAGTCTCCTTCTCTATATGGTTTAGCTGCCGAATTCCTGATTGGTCCCTAATCTCCTCTGCACCATTCACTATAGCACCTGAATCTTTTCCCTCTCCGTTCACCGCCCAAACCACCTTTGATCACCATGAAATTTGAACCACAGACACTTCTCAACCTCCTCTACATGGTGGTTGTGTCAGAATTTCTTGGAGAGGCCTATATCTGTTACAGCAAGCCTCTGAAGTTTCAGTAGCTTACTTCTGACGGCGGATTTCTTATTCCGGCAACCTTCAGCCAACACCACTACTACCAGAAAGTTCCCCTCATTGTCAGGAGTCTGTAGATACCAACCTTGCTTCCGGATTCTATCGTTTCGAATTTATCAAAATTTTTAACGGTAAATTCCTATTTTTAACCCGATCTATTAATTTAATCGTTAGATCTGATATTTGGATGTATATTTGGCTTCTCTATAATATTGTGAACCTGTTGGTATATCGGATCATGTAGAAAATGTTTCTGATGAACATAATCCGGTGGGTCCCACTTTCCGGCAAGGAATAGTGACCAGCCCAAAAAATTATGGTTTTATTTTTAATAAATAGTATTAGTTATGAGGATCAATTTTTATAACTGGAGCTAGGTCTGATTCCTTACGGATTTTGAATTAAAAATCCCGGAAGTATTTCGGTGGAAATTATATTATTATCATTTAAATAGTTTTAACTCATTAGAATAAATCCTTTAGCTTAAATGTCAATTTTAATGATTTATTGATTTTAATAGGTTTTTTGGAATTTTTGGAAATTATTATGAATTTAATTGTTATATATGTAAGCATATTTTAAATAAATAATATTATTATTTTTAAAGAATACCGGAGTTGGAGCCGTAGCTTTTGGACAGCCGAGGACACATCGGCCAGCATGCTCCACCTGTGAGTTAATGTTATAAAATTTTTGTTGAGAAATTTATATAATTATTATTAATGGAATTTTATTAATATGCATGAGTTAAGCAAATAATATGATTTTAGCTACCTTTATTATTTTGTTGAGATTTTAAGCGTACATTTAAATTCTATTTATGTTAATATATGCTATTTATAATTTTTATAATATAAATAATATTTTGGAGAAAATGGTAGAACATTCTACCTGATGGGTATCATCAGGACCATGTGCGCACTGGTAAAATTTTGTATATGTTATGTATTGGCTCGGTGAAGCTTGGTCTGTCGGGCAGAGTTATGTCTTGGCTCGGTGGAGCTTGGTCTCTCGGGCAGAGTTATGTATATTGGCTCGGTGGAGCTTGATCTCTCGGACAATATTGTGTATTTAGCTCAGTGGAGCTTGATCTCTCGGGTAGTATATGGATAGTGCTCGGTGGAGCTTGTACTCTCGGGCTAGAGTTATGATGTAACTCGGTTGAGCTTGTTCTCTCGGGACATTGATTGTAGAATTGAGGTTTAGGGTTCTACTATGATTTCCACTGAAAATTATTAATTTATATGACTTTTAAATGGAAAATTTTATTTAAAGAGTTTTATGGATTTTGAGCATATATCATATAAAGAAATTATTTATTTATTTATCTATTTATCTATTTTATTCTTTTTTATATATAAAAGGATTTTAAATCAACATGTATTTTATAATATTAATTCACTCAGTGAGGTCTGACTCCCCTCATTTATTTTTTTCAGGATCTTGGGAGTCTTCTGTTAGCTTTTCTCCTCTACGCCGGATTTATTCTTCACCGGCTGTTTTATATAGGTTATTATAATGTCATTTATATGTGTAATGTAGTTATTCTAGAACACCGCAGTAGTATTGAAGGAATTGTTGTTTTAATGACTGTATTAATATCTATCCTTACAAGATTGTAAGTTGTGGATTTTATTTGGATTGTATTATGGTTTGTAACATTGTGATTTAATTGCTGGTTTGTGTAATGGATGGTTCTATTAATCGGAGTAGTGTTGGTTGCATATTTTGGAAGTGTATATTTATTTTTCAGGTTTTGAGTTTACTCTATTTTTAGGGGAAACTCTGTCGAAGTTTTCTTAAAATTTCTATTAAGGCTTACTACGGATTTTAGAGGTATATAACTTTCCCATTCCCTAGTGTCGGTCACGTACTTTGGGTTCGGGTCGTGACATACTGACCCAGAGAAACCTTTTAGAACGTGGTTGAGGGCTCCTACTATAAATTAAATCAAATTCTCAGTGGTAGATGGTTGTGGGAATCGCCGTCAGAAATGATTGGAAGTAATATGGGAAGTAGCAAAAACATGGTGATTGATAAGAAAATTAAGCCAACCAAAGACTGCACAATTTAAGGGTATTTTACCACATGAGATGAGAAGAATTATAAAGGAATTACCAAAAAAGAAAATGCCTATGAAAATTAAGCCGATGGATGATCTCACTTCTAAATCAGAGCATGTAAGTGATGTGACTGATCTTACCCGAAAGGAAGAAGTAGTGATAATTTCAGTTTTAAAGAGAAGAAAGGTGATCTTAAGATGGATATGGGCCCTTTAGCCTAGACAATTTCAGTTTTAAAAAACCTCAAACAGACAAATGACTACTTTAACCTCGAATTTAGGAACTACAAGAACTCGTGCCCTGTTATAAGCCCATATTTATCTTTCTTATAGAGACCAAAGTGAACAGAGAAGGTGTTGAAAAGTGAGGAAGGATCTAAGTTTTGTGGGAGCCTTTACTATTGAGAGAAAAGGCTACAAAGGAAGTCTCGCTCAAATCTGAACAGAAAATTTTATAGTCCAATTATTGGGCTTTTTCCAAAATCATATCGATGCATTGATTAAAGGTTGTAAAGAAAAGAGGGAGATTGCAGATTAGCGAGATTCTATAGCTTCTATAAATCATCTAAGAGGCAAGAGTCATAGGCATTATTGCAAAATCTTAGTCAAAATAAAAGCTATCCTTGGTGTGTAATAGGAGATTTTAATGATTTGCATGCTCTCTCAGAGAAACATAGGTATTGAGACTGCCCTAATTAATTTATTCATGGGTTTAAGCAAGCTATAGTTGATAGTGAATTAGTGATAGTGGCTTGAATGACTTGGATATGGTTGGATATCCTTTTACTTGGGAAAGAGGTAGAGAATCACTAGCTTGGTTGAGGACGATTGAACAAGGCTTTAACCACAACACATTGTATTATGATTTTTAAAGATGTGGTGGTTCATAATTTAGAACCATGTAACTTAAATCACTGCCCTTTATTGCTGAAATTTTATAAATTACAAATCGTATGGAAAAGAAAGAATTTTTATTTTGAAAATACTTGGGTTAAGGAAAAAAATTACAAGCAGATAATTGCATAAAGTTGGGCTAAAAGTAAGGGAATTCGTATCCAAGACAATTTGGCATAAATCCCTGGACAACAACTAAATGGCAATAATAAATTGCTATTTCATGGTGTAAAATTTCATTTAAATTCACAAAACCAGAGGACAAAGAATCCATGCTTATTTTAAGCATCAAAGCAACAAAAAAAGGTTAATTCTCATCATCACATTGCAAAGTCTCAAGATAAGAAGCAAATGCTTGCTTTAAGATGTCAAAAGTAGTCACCATTAGGGCTGAGTACGGGACGGAAAAAAAAACTGAATCGAAATGAAAATCTGAACCGATAGACAAAAAACCGTACCAGAATCGATTAATTTTAACCCCGAACCGAATGAAACCAGACCGTTTTACTAATCTAGTACGGTACTGGAGATTTGTTAAAAACCGCACCGGAACCGAACTGAAACCGTACCGAACCGAAAACCGAATATATTATTTATATATATATATATATATTAACAAAATTAAAATTATTAATTTTATTATTATTAATATTATAACAAATATTTAAATTACTTAAAATAAAATATTATTCACAACTAATTTAATATTAAAATAAAAAATAAATTATTAAATATAATAAGAATTTATATATTTTTAATAATAGTATTATTAATAGAAATAGACTAATAG
>CATIWO010527046.1:0-14124 GCA_949673435.1 Macaranga tanarius | reverse complement strand
AGTGGCCACAAATAAATAATGTACATGTGTAAGTAGTTTTTGCACATATTACATTATATGATAATGTATTTGATTTTTGTTATTTGATTTAGGCGCGTTTCGAAGAGATGATGGCTGCCGCTTCGCAACCAGCAGAGGAGGGAGGAGAGGCACCTGAAGTTGATGAGAACCAGATTTTCCTTCAAGCAACTGAAGGAGTACAAAAATAACGAGTCTACGGTGTTGGATCTTCAGTGTCGACATACTATGCAAGCAGTTCCCGCACTATTAGTGTGACATCCTCGATGCAGGACTTGTTTCCTTCTCAGGCTACTTTCGATAATGCGGTTGAGCGGTTTGTGCAGAGTAGATTAGAGGTTGTTCAATCTGAGCTTCGCTGTGAGTATGACGACCAGGTTAGCGCATTCTGGCGCGAGCTAGAGACTTTGATGAGGTAGGCACACTCTTCTGGTATGCGACCTCCTGTACCTCAATACTTATCTCCTTCTCCACCTTCACACACAGCTCCTTCAGATGCTGAGTGTAATCTTGGTCCATATCATACTATAGATTTTGCGGACCAGTAGGTTTTCATACTGTTTATGTATTATATTTTTGAAATAATTGATAAATTGTACGTTTATTCCTATATTATTTTTTTATTATCATGTTATTTTGTGTTTCAAATATATTTATTTATATTTTTTAATACGATTACAATTTCTATTTAAATTATAATGAATGTTTATACAATTTACAATAGCCACAATCATATCAAAAATCTAATAAATAATTATACAACTATTATTAAAAAAAACCAAAATTACCGACGAATTTGAATCCGTTGATAAATATTGACGGATTCGATTCCGTCGGTAAATACCAACGGATTCGATTTCGTCAGTATTTACCGACGGATTCGATTCCATCAGTATTTACCGGCGGATTCAATTCTGTCGGTAATTATCGACAGAATAGAATCCGTCGAGAATTACCGACATATTCAATTCCATCAATAATTACCGATGGATTCAAATCCATCGGTAATTTCGTCGCTAATTTATCGACGGATTTTAAAAATCTATCGGTAATAATTAGCGACGAAATCCGTCGATAAATTAGCGATGAGCATTTTGACGATAGAATAGAATCCGTCAGCAATGAGGAAATCCATCAGAAAAATCCGTCGCTAAATCCCTGTTTTCTAGTAGTGCTTGGTAAGTTATTTGTATTTTTGATTGAGTTGTGATTGAGTTTGGGTTGTTTAAATTCGTGCTTTATTTTTTCTAAAATTTTAACCTCTGTTTTTTTGCTATAACTCAAACTATAGAGCTCCAAATCTAGTTTTGTTTAATTTTAGAGAACCTTGAGAGAGTCCTCTACAACTCTCAAGTTTTGAGTCTGAGCTAAAAATATTGTTCAGATGGTCGAAATGAATCAGATATTTTATTACTCACTCTATCACATTATGTGACCTGATATAGCTGTAATTGCTATAATTAATATTCTACATGTGATAATTAGTGATTTCAATTTAAATTAAAAGTAGACTCATGTATGTAGAATTTGTGTAATTTAGTGATCATTGGATGTGTGTGTAATTCTTGAGAGCATTATGAACATCATACATTAAACATGCTAACAGCAGTGTATATAGGTTGGTTGTGAGTTTCTTGTGTGTGATGGTTAGATTGTGAGATTTGGAGGGTAAGGGCTTTTTTATGTGTATATTTAATTACATATATTGGATGAATGATATATTATTCATGATGATGAATTATGAATAAATTATAGGAGAGCCGGAAACTGGTGGAAGCGGAGCCCACTAGAGGAGTCGTTACACTCTAAATTGGGAAGTTTTTTGAGTAAGTAGTTACTAATGTAACTATACCTTGAATTCTCTCCTTATGTTTATATATTTATATTTATGAGATTTGGTGAAGTTGATTGATATTACCTTTGGTTTATGTGTATTATTATTATGAGATGAATTGGAATGGTTTATGTTACTTGGTGGAAGTAACATGATGATGATTTGGTATGTGTGAATGAGATGGGAAATGATAATTGTTATGAGAATGATGTTGGAAATATATGTGTGTGTGTGAAATTGAGATATGAGCCGGGTGGAAATTTATGAGTGTGAAAGTGAGATATGAGCCGGGCAAAAATTGGCAAGCCAATATAAGTGAATTGTGAAGTAATGATATATGTGTATATATCATAAATAGTAAGGATGAGCTAGGTGAATATTGTGAGAAGTTGAGATGTGAATGTGTTGACTATGGATGTGTGTTGATTTATATATATGCACACATATGAATGATTTATTATTTGATAGCTTTCTATTGATTGATATTGAGTTGTGGAGTGGTTGTGAGCCACTTAGAATTGTATGAATTATGTTATTAGGTGGAGAACACATGCATTTTTCAAGCCTTATGATATGACATGGAATGTCTGAGTCGAGACATAGGCATGTTCAAGGTGGTATTTTTGTCTAGAGAGATACACGGGCGTGTTCTCGGCCGTGTATGCAGGTCAGTTTTTGGACAGTGAGATACACGGGCTAAGGCACAGATGCACCTTTGGCCGTGTAAGTATGTGGAATTTTGGGCAGAGAGGTACACGGGTCGAAACACGGCCGTGTTTCAGACCGTATATAGACAGTGATTTTGGTCCAGAGGACTACATGGGAAGACACACACCCGTGTAGTCCAAATATTTAAATATTCTTATTATTTCTTACTTAATTAGTTCTTGAGAAGATAGTGTATACTTATATTAGTCATTACTTATTGAGTTGCCAGCTCATTCATTTGTAAATATTTTTCTTTTTAGGATATTGTAGACAATCCTGAGTTGCATTGTTCGTTATCATTAAGCATTTTTCAGGTAGGCCAATGGCGAGAACTTCAATCACTTATTCAGTGATAGCATTGTGCATCTTAGTCCATTGGCATAATCATATCATTTTGCAGTAGTGGGTTGTGTGAAAGGTTACAATGTATTGTAACTTAAGTACTTGATGTATATAAGTACTTCATAAATACATATATTAGATTTTATTTTAATTGAACTTGTTGTATGAATTATGCTTTATTATTATGTTTTTCAGTATATTGACATGAGGGAGCATCATATTTAGTGGTATCAGAGCGGGAATTAGATTTATGGGACATAGAAGCATATTGCATATGCATTTCATGGCATGAGATGTAGATTATAAGAATGCATATAATTAATATATGTTTAAAACACATGTTGTAGGATCGAAGAGTGTAATGCACATCATACTGGCCTTGAAGAGTCCTCAGAATCTATGCATGGACATACAAACATACCCGCATTGAATGAACATGAGAGATCTTAGGCCCCACAGATGGCCGGGAATCCTTTTATGCAGGAATTTGTGCAAATGATGAGAACGGTGAAGCAAGCAGAAAGTACATTGGATGAAAACTTTGAGAACATACGGAAACAAGGTGCCAATGTTTTCATAGGCACTATAGATCCAGTAGTGGATGAGGAATGGCTTCGGAGTACTGAGAGAATCTTAGATCGGTTTGATTGTACAACCGAGACGAAAGTAAGCTATGCAGTGTCCCTATTTCAATAAGATGCATGGGATTGGTAGGAAACGGTGCCGGAGAGCCATGATATGCCTATAATGGTGATTTGGGCTCAATTCTTGAGGGAGTTCGCAGAAAAGTATACGCCTGCAGTGTACCAAGATAAGAAGAAAGTTGAATTTCTTGAGCTTCAGCAGAATGGCCTCTCGGTTGCAGACTATGAGGTATAATTTATGAGACTCTCTAGATATGCACCGGAGGAGGTGGCTACAGATGAACTAAAGAGAAATAGATTTGAGAGAGGGATAAAATTGGAAATTAGAGAGAAGTTAGTAGTGAAACCTCTAACATATAAAGATTTATTGGAGACTGCAATACAGGCTGAAGAAATAATTATGGAAAAGACCACCTTGGAAGCTAAAAGGAAGAGATTTACCGGTACTTTCACCGCACTATTTTGAACTGGTGGTACCTCTTCATTTCGAGGTTCTGGATCCAGTTCTCATCAGAGTGGATTCAGAGGGCATGGCATAAGTCAGCCTGGTAGGTTAGGAGGAATGTCCTATGGTAGGAGTTTCAGAGGCTTTAAAAGTATAAGGGGCTCAGCTGTGTTGGCAAGAAGTACCTTCTCTTCGACATGTCCCAAATATGGTAGAATGCATACAGGAAGTTTTGGGGACCGAGGCCCAATGTATGCTATTACTGCAGTCAGCTGAGGCATTTTATCAGAGATTGTCCTTTGAGGAGGGGTGTTGAACAACCTCAGGCTACCAAATAGAGCAGTATGGGAGAGAACATGCCACAAGTGACCTTCGGTCGAGGAAAAGGCAAGGGTAACCATGGAGGAGGAGTTGGCACTGTCACTCAATCTGGAGTGGTGGGGCAACCATAAAGACAAGCTCGGGTGTATGCCATTATCTGACAGGAAGGTCCTGCAACACCAGATGTTATCATTGGTATATTTACTATACTTGATCAAGATGTACATATATTAATTGACCCTGGGTCTACGTGTTCATTTATAGCTTATGATTTTGTGTCACTCATAAATGGCATTATTGAACTATTAAGGTATGATGTGTGTGTCTCTATGCCTGCTGGGGGTGTTGTGGATGTGAATACAACAATGAGAAACTATCCAATTATAATAGATGGTATTACTATGTATGTGAACTTGATTGTTATACAATTACGGGAGTTTGATATGATTTTGGGAATGGATTGGCTATCTAAATATCATACTGTAGTGGATTGTCAAACGAAAGAGGTGGTTATGAATATCTCAGGGAAAATAAGGATAGTGATTGTGGGGAAGAGAAAGACGGTTCTGACTAATCTGATTTCAGTGGTCATAACTTTTCAATTGATACGGGAAGGGTGTGATGCATATTTAGCCACCATAGTTGATACAACAAAGGTTAGTACGGGAGTGATGGAGGTACCTGTAATTAGAGATTTTTTGGACATGTTTTTAGATGACTTACCAGGATTACCACCATGTAAAGAAGTGGATTTTGAGATTAAGATAGTTCTAGAGGCAGCACCTATATCTATTGCACCATATAGAATGGCACCACTAGAATTGAAAGAGTTGAAGAAACAATTAGAAGAATTATTAGAGAAAGGGTTCATTCGACCAAGTATTTCATCATGGGAGCACTAGTCTTATTTATGAGAAAGAAAGATGAAAGTATAAGGTTGTGTATTGACTACCGGTAACTGAATAAGATCACTGTGAAAAATAAGTATCCATTGCAAAGAATTGATGATTTACTTAATCAGTTGAAAGGAGCCATAGTGTTTTCCAAAATTGATTTGAGATCGAAAAATTGGCAACTTCGGGTGGGAGAGCAATCTATCCTTAAAACGGCATTCAGAACGAGGTATAGCCACTATGAATTTATAGTATTGCCATTTGGATTAACTAACGCTCCATCCGCATTTATGTCATTGATGAATAAGATATTTTAACGATACTTGGATCAGTTCATATTTATTTTTATCGATGATATACTGATTTATTCACCAAGTAGAGAGGAGCATGAGCAACATCTTCAAACAACTCTACAGATATTACAGAAAAAGTAATTATATGCTAAATTCTCTAAGTGTGAATTCTGGATGAAGGAAATTACTTTTTTAGGGCATGTGGTTTCAGAAAATGGTGTATAACCAGATCAATCCAAAATTAAAGCTATAACAAAATAGGAATCACCCTAAAATGTGACTGAAGTCTGAAGTTTTCTAGGATTGGCGGGATATTACCGAAGATTTATGAAGAATTTTTCTGTAATTGCTAGACCATTGACTAATTTATTGAGGAAGAACATACCTTTTTAATGGATAGAGAAATGCCAAAGTAGTTTCTAAGAGTTGAAGAAGACACTTACCACTGCTCCTATTTTGACATTACCAACTGAAGCGGGAGGTTTTGTAGTTTATACAGATGCTTCTAAGCAAGGGTTAGGATATGTTTTGATACAAAATAGGAAGGTGATAGTATATGCTTTGAGGCAATTACGAACCCATAAGGTCAATTATCCTATGTATGATTTGGAGTTGGCTGTAATAGTATATACCTTGAAGATATGGAGGCATTATCTTTATAGTGAGACGTTTTAAATATACACTGATTATAAGAGTTTGAAGTACATTCCTACGCAGAAAGAATTGAATGTGAGGCAGCGAAGGTGGATAGAACTGTTGAAAGACTATGATTGTATTATAGACTACCATCTGGGAAAAGCGAATGTAGTAGTGGATGCCTTAAGTCAGAAAATAGTAGAACAATGTACGGGAATGGTTAGCTACAATATCAAAAATTTAGTGGCTCTTAAAGCTATAAATGTTTTAGTAAATGTCAAAGAAGATCATTTATTGGCTACATTGCAAGTTAAACCTTTGATAAGAGATCAAATCAAGGAAGCAAAAATGGACGATGTTTACTTGTAAAAGATGAAAGGGAAATTAGAATCGGGACGAAACAAATAATTCACCATTTGAGAGGATGGTACAATGGTGATTAAAGATCGTGTAAGTGTACCTAATATTGGTGACTTGAGGAAGCACAATATGGATGAAGCTCATAACGCACTTTATGCAATGCATCCGGGAAGTACCAAGATGTACCGGAATATTAAACCTTTTTATTAGTGGCCAATGATGAGAAAGGATGTAGCGGAGTTTGTGGCTAAATATTTGACTTGTCAGCAAGTGAAAGCTGAACATCAAGCACCTGCAGGTAAATTGCAACCTTTGATGATTCCCGAGTAGAAATAGAAGAAGATAATAATGGATTTTATTGTAGGATTACCTTGAACTTTTTAAAAATATGACGCAGTTTGGGTAATAATAGATAGACTTACCAAGTCTACACATTTTCTACTAATGCAGCAGACTAATCCGTTGGATAAGCTAGCTGCTTTGTATGTTTTAGAGATAGTGAGATTACATGGAGTACCTTTGTCTATCATCTAGGATAGGGATTCAAGATTTACATCCCATTTTTAGGATAGCTTATAGGGAGCTTTGGGAACAAAGTTGCATTTTAGCATAGTATTTCATCCTCAAATGGATGGACAGTCTGAGAGAACCATTCAGACTTTAGAAGATATAATGAGGGCGTGTGCACTTGAATTTAAAGGAAACTGGGATGAACATTTACCATTGATGAAGTTTGTGTATAACAATGGTTTTCATTCTAGTATTGGCATGGCTCCTTATAAAGCTTTATATGGAAGGACATGTCAAAGTTCGGTATGTTAGGATGTAGAAGGATTGAGGTAACTTGAAGGACCTGAGTTGATTCAGGAAACGGTGGATAAAATTCAGGTAGTTAAGAAGTGTCTCAAAGTAGCATAAAATTGATAAAAAAAGTTATGTAGACCAACACCAAAGGAAAATAGAATATCAGGTGGGAGAGAAAGTTTTCTTAAAGGTATCTCCATGGAAAGGAATCTTTAGGTTTGGCAAGCAAGGGAAATTAAGTTTGAGGTACGTTGGACCATATGAGATTATCGAGAAGATTGGACCATTGGCTTATAAATTGGCTTTACCAATAGAATTGTCTTCCATTCACAATGTATTTCATGTGTCAATATTGAGAGGATATCGATCGTATCCGAGTCATATCGTACAAGAGCCAGAGATTGAAATATCTGAGAAGCTAACTTATATGGAAGAACCGGTGGAAATATTAGATCAAAAGGTGAAGCAGTTAAGAAACAAGGAAATTCCTATGGTGAAAGTCAAATGGAGTTATCATGCACTAAGAGAAGCAACATGAGAAGTGGAGGAACACATGAGATAGAAGTATCCGTATCTTTTTCTAGAAGGTGGTGAGTTATTAAATTTTGGGGATGAAATTTTATAAAGAGGGGAAAATTGTAACGCCTGCAAAGTGGGGGCATACAATTTTATGTATTTCATTTCATATTATTATTAAGATTGGACATGATGCATTAGCACTCATGTGTGCATGAAGTATGTGAATTGTATACATCTTGTGGGTAGTTACTTATTAAATTATATGTGAACCATTGGGGTATGTGGTAAAAGAGTGGTGTTGATTCGGACTAAATTGTAGGAAATAGGGACTTGAGTGATGCAATTATAAGTTTAAGACTTAGATGGGAAAAGTGGCATTTTATTAAGGAGCTAAGTGGATATTTGGTGAATAAATATCACAATTTTTTGTCTTATCTCCTTCTTCTTCACGTGACCATACATATTAAGGTGTAGGAGCTCTTTAAGAAACTTAGCTAGTTGCACTCATTTTCTTTCAAAAGGAAATTAAGGATTTGGTGAAGAGATAGAGTGGATTTGGTTGAGGAATTTGGAGTCTAGAGCATCACTTGGTAAGTTATTTGTATTTTTTATTGAGTTGTGATTGAGTTTAGGTGGTTTAAATTTGTGCTCTGTTTTTCCTGAAATTTTAACCTCTGTAGTTCTGCTATAACTCGAGCTATAGAGCTCAAATCTAGTTTTATTTAATTTTAGAGAAACTTCAGACAGTCCTATATAACTCTCAATTTTTGAGTCTGAGCTAAAATATTGTTTAGATGGTCGAAATGGATTAGACATTTTATTGCTCACTCTGTCACATTGCATGACCTGATATAGCTATAATTGATATAATTAATTCTCTACATGTAATAATTGGGTGATTTTAATTGAGATTGAAAGTAGACTCATGTATGTAGAATTTATGTAAATTTGGTGATCATTGGATGTATGTGTAATTCTTGAGAGCATTATGAACATCATATATTAAATATGCTAACAACAGTATATATAGGTTGGTTGTGAGTTTCTTGTGTGTGATGTTTAGATGGTAAGATTTGGAGGTTAAGGGCTTGTTTATATATATATTTGATTACATATATTGGATGAATGATATATTATTCATGATGATGAATTATGAATAAATTATAGGAGAGCTGGAAGCCGATGGAAGCGGAGCCCACTAAAGGAGTTGTTACACTCTAAATTGGGAAACTTTTTGAGTAAGTAGTTATTAATATAACTATACCTTGAATTCTCTCCTCGTATTTATATATTTATGTTTATAAGATTTGGTAAAGTTGATTGATATTACCTTTGGTTTATGTGTATTATTATTGTGAGATGAATTAGAATGGTTTATGTTACTTGGTGGAAGTAACATGATGATGATTTGGTATGTGTGAATAAGATGGGAAATGATAATTATTATGAGAATGATTTTGGAAATGTGTGTGTGTGTGTGTGAACGTGAGATATGAGCTGCGTGGAAATTTATGAGTGTGAAAGTGATATATGAGCTGGGCGAAAATTGACAAGCTAATATAAGTGAATTGTGAAGTAATGATATATGTGTATATATCATAAATGGTGAGGATGAGCCGGGTGAATATTGTGAGAAGTTGAGATGTGAATGTGTTGACTATGGATGTGTGTTGATTTATATACATGCATACATATGAATGATTTATTATTTGATAGCTTTCTATTTATTGATATTGAGTTGTGGAGTGGTTGTGAGTCACTTAGAATTGTGTGAATTGTGTTATCAGGTGGAGAATACGGGCTGAGACACGGGCATATCTCAAGCCGTGTGATAAGACACGGCATGTTTTAGTCGAAACATGGACATGTTCAAGGTGATATTTTTATCCAGAGAGATACACAGGCGTGTTCTCGGCCGTGTATGTAGGTTGGTTTTTGGATAGTGAGATTCACGGGCCAAGACACAAATACACCTTTGGCCGTGTAAGTACATGGAATTTTGGGCAGAGAGGTACACGGGTCGAAATACGACCATGTTTCAGACCGTGTATTGACAGTGATTTTAGTCCAGAGGACTAAATGGGGAGACATACGCCCGTGTAGTCCAAATATTTAAATATTCTTATTATTTCTTACTTAATTAGTTCTTGAGAAGATAGTGTATGCTTATATTAGTCATTACTTATTGAGTTACAAGCTCATTCCTTTGCAAATATTTTTCTTTTCAAGATATTGTAGATAATCCTAAGTTGCATTATTCATTATTATTAAGAATTTCTCAGGTGGATCGGTGGCGAGAACTTCAATTACTTGTTCAGTAATAGCATTGTGCATCTTAGTCCATTGGCATGATCATATCATTTTGTAGTAGTGGGTTGTGTGAAAGGTTACAGTATATTATAACTTAAGTACTTTTTATATATATATATATATTAGATTTTATTTTAATTGAACTTGTTGTATGGATTATGCTTGATTTTCGGTATGTTGACGTGAGGGGGCATCACAATATTCATTAAGGTCATATGCCATTTCACTAGGGCAATTTACAAGTTCCTCAAAGCCAACCACCAATTCCTCAAAATAAGGTACAAGGCTTAGGGGGAAACATTCTACCTGATGAAATAGCAATTTCTAATGGCCAAGAGCGGATTCCTGAAGGCCAAATGCCATTTCATCAGGACTCTATACAAATTATCCAAGGGAAGGTTAACTGTGTGCCTTCTCCTCAACCCCAAAAAATGGAAGCAAATATAAAAGCAGAAAAAGAGGTACCAGTAGTATAAATCAATCCTATCAATATGGATTTGAATAATAATATCAGAGAAAAATAGAAGGTGCTTTAACCTTCCAATATGAATTCCAACAGGTTTATAAGCTACTGGAGACTAGTCCCTCATAAGAGGTTCTCAGTACCAGAGAAAAAGCCTCCTGCACCTACTATATTAAGAAACAACTACAAATCTAAGCCGAGGAGGGAGGACAAGAGGCCACCACCAAAATTCAACAGGAAGCAATCAAGATTTATGGTGCCCCCACCTGTTCCACCAAACAAGTAATGGCGTAGGGTGGAGCACAAGAAATTTCACTAGCATGAAAGGAGACAAAATGAATAGGAAATCGAACCTGAGGCTAAATTCAAAATTGGGACTATAGCTACAGAGGATCTAATTGTAAAGAAAGAGGACTTCATGACTCAAAAGGTTGATGAAAATATCACTAAAATTCAGAACACTCAGGGGCAGAAGGCATGGCAGTCTAGGTTACAAGGTCGGATCAATCTGACATTATGGTTGTTAAGAAATCATATGTGGAGATGTCAAAATCAACTGCAATTAGCATCTATGTTTCAACTAATGCAATAATGGTTTTACCAGTTGACATTACTGTTGATAGTAAAAAACCCCTTAATGCTTTCTTTATGGTAGGTTCGATTGTAACACTGAGTTCAGAGAATAATTATATTGCATGGGACTGTACTAAATTGCTGCTAAGTCAAAGTAAGGAAGGTGGTGCTAAAATATTTCCCATTATGTGTGAAATGAAAGGAAAATAAGTATAATGAGTAACTGGCATTGGCCTAGAAATTTGCAACTTAGTGCATAAAGTGGCAAAATTTTACTTTTTGAGTGTGTAAATTGGCTTGATAGCCACTACTGTAAATAAATAAAATTTAGTTTTGCTAAATTTTGGTGTGTATTATTTGCTTATTTTTGCATGAAATGTGTCGGTTATCAGTTTGTAAGAATGCTGTGAACAATAATTTTACAGAATTTCGGCAGCATTTCTGCTGAAAATTAGCAATTTTGGTGGTGAAAATGCATGGCTGTAGTGCCAAGTGTGCTGTGAACAATGATGCTGGGAGAGTATGATGAGTGTGAAAAATACTTATTTTAAGCACTCTATTTTATTGCATCTTAGGCTTAGTAGTTGCATTGTTAGTTAGTTTTTTAGTTAATTTAGTTAGTTTTGTTATTTTATCTTAATGAGTAGAATTTATTTAATTTTAGATAATTTCTTTTATATATTTTTTTTGTAGGATACATTGGTGTGAAGATTGGATCAATTCTTAAAGATTGGATAAGTCAAAGACTCAAGATAAAGCCTTATCTACGTTGGGGATGAGCATGGCCGTGCCTGAGAGGTTTTTTGGACATGCTACAGGTGGCATGGCCGTGCCAAAATTGAGCACGGCCGTGCACTGCACAAAGATCTGCAATAAATTATTTCTTGTGCAGCCATGCCATTTTCTTACACACCTATGCCTGACTTATGTGGCAGCCAATGAAGTGATAATTTTCAGCTGAAGTTTAGATAGATAGGGACTTATCTCTCAGTTTTTTATTAGATAGAGTTTAAGAGGGGTTAGATTATCTTTCTTACTAGGACTTTGGGTCTATAAATAGGACCATTTCATGTTCATTTAAGGGTTTTTCCTAGTTTTTGTTCTTAGTTCTTATTTTTATTTTTATTTTTTTGCTCATATTAGAATAGGATTGGTTTTGAAGACTGAAGGATAAGCTTTCTCTACACCTTGGTGAAGGGAGTTTTCTTGTTAACTTTTCTTATTATTCATCATGATTGGAATTGTTTTCTTTATTTCTTCATCTATTTCTTTTCTTTTTAATATGAGTGGTTAGATTCCTTTTTAGGGTTCTTATTCTGAATTGACCATGTGCTTATTGTGATTATTGTTAGGTTGTTAGTTTTAATTCATTGGTTATTGTTGTGCTTAATGTTATTTTGGGTCTGACCAACCTAAGATTGAATTGACACTATAGGCTTAATCGAGAGATAGGTTCTATAGGAAATGGCAATGACCTATTGATTGCTTAGTTAGTTGAGAGACAATTAAGTGGATCAATATTGATTAAAGGTTGTGTTTAAAATTGGAATTAAAAGACATTAGGTTGGTAAGAGCCGGTTAGCTTAGTGGTGATTAATCTCTAATTAATTATAGGTTTATCTGAGAGAAAAATCTATAGTTTTTAAGATCCCTTCAAGATGAATTAGAACTAGTGTGGACCTAGATGTTAATCAATCCTTTGAAATGGTCAATTAAGAATAAGAAACCCTAGCTTTTAAAATTTGCATTGAATTTATGTTTTTACCTTTCTTAATTTAGTTTTATTTCTTTGAATTACCAAACTCTATTTCGTTGTTTAAACAAATAAACATAGTGATTATTTCAATATTCAATTTTCCAATCTCTATGGGACGATATTTTATTACTACTGGTTGCGATTCTGTATGCTTGCAGATTTACACACATCAAAATTTTGGCGCCGTTACCGGGGATTGGCAAAGGATTGACATTGTAAGAAAATTATGTTGCTTGATTTAGACGTTATTTTTAATTTTGTTTTTGATTGTGGTATTGCAGTAATTTTTGTTGTTTGATGCACATCACACGAAGTGCAAGCAAACAAGGATTTGTGTTGATACCACTTAATTTGGAGTTAGAGAAGGCAGCTCGTGAAAAGAAGAAACAAATAGTCATATCTCGACAATCACCAAGCAAAATGGACTTAGGAGATGATGCAAGGAATGACTCGCCGAGGCAATAAGTTCTTCAAAATCCTTAGAATGGTCAGAGAACCATGCAAGATTTTATGAGTCTTAATGTGCAGGGTGATCAAACACCAATTGTGAGGCCGGCAGTAGCAGCAAACAACTTTGAAATCAAGTTGGCAATGATCCAGATGATCCAAAACTCGCCATTCAATGGCTACCACATGAGGATCCATTTGGTCATATGTCTAGATTCTTAGAGTACTGTTCAACCTTTAAGATGAATGGAGTACAACTTGATGCCATTCGATTGATTCTCTTTCCATTTTCTCTTATGGATAGAGCAAAGAGATGGTTTACAAGCTTACCATCCAACTCCATCAACACGTGGCAAGAGCTTTATACAACTTTCTTCAATAAATACTTGCCACCTGCAAAGATGTTAAGGATCAGAAATGAGATCAACTCTTTCTTTCAAAGAGATGATGAAACGTTCTATGAGTGTTGGGAAAGATTCAAAGACCTTTAGAAGCAGTGTCCACCTCAATTGATTCCTACATGGGATTTAGTGCAATCATTCTATAAAGGAGTCAATCATGCGGTTAGAGTCAACATAGATGCAGTAGCTGGAGGTACTATCATGTCAAAGATACCAGAAGATGCCTTGGATCTCTTTGAAGAAATGGCCAATACATAAAGCTTGTGGTCTAATGAAAGAACCATTACAAAGAAAGCTAGAGCGATAGAAGTGGACAATTTTACCATGTTGAATGCAAAGCTTGATGCTCTGATAAAA
>CATIWO010526907.1:0-20433 GCA_949673435.1 Macaranga tanarius | reverse complement strand
TAATCACGCAAAAGAGTGAGCTTGCAACTTAATAAGTAGCACTAATATAATTATACACAAGTCTTCTTAAGAACTAATTAAGATAAATAATAAACTAAATTACATACCAAGTGTAGAATGATCAATACTCAAGCATAAAATCTCACCCAAAGTGTGCCATAAAGGTAAACTTGAAAGTCTAAGTCATAATAAGTAATTGGAACCAATTGGGGTCTGAAAATAAAAGCAAACATCACCAGGCTGCGTCCAGGGTCTGGCGCTCACCAATGGATTGCCTGCTTCAGAGGACAGGAGATTGCCAATTGCCAGTGGTTCAATATGTGAGAAACGACCGGTGATCACAAGCGGCTGAATCCTGCTGCTTTGAAAATCACACTCAAACACACTTTAAACAATTATCAATCTATGCTCATTTAAGTTCAACTCACAATAAAATGAGATTTCATAAAAAATAAGTCAAGTCACATAACATGTGATTCCTCAATCAAAGTAACATACATACATACATTTCCATCATTCATTACCTTAATTTCAAACAATCTCTTCCTTCAACATATACCAATCATATACAAAAACTATACAAAGTTCAGTTGATAAACATATTATACTCTATGTAAGTAAATTCTCATATTTCACAACTATATGCATACACATTCCATACACATAAAAACCATAATTCAAACATTCATATGCAAATATAAATATGGGAAATATATATCCATTCATATTAGGTATCCGGCCGAAGCCATCGTCGTACGATTTCCTCACACATAGCCAACTCTGGCTTGTTCCTCACAATCATATATTTCACAAGTGGGTATATTCTGAGACTATCCACCTGGCTCAGTCCTAGATCTCACAATCATATATAAATTTTAGGTAGCTATCCGCCCGACTCAGCTTTTCCATTTCTCACAATTAATATTTCACATGTGGCCACTTTGAGACTATCCGCCCGGATCAGTCTCAGATCTCATAATCAGTGGAGGTTATCCGCCTGGCTTAGCCCTACTATCACTCGTATACCTTACATTTCCTCGTAATCATTCAAAATTCACATAAGTGTACACCATTCAATCAACCCATTCAATCACAATTCACAATTTTCACAATCAATATATCTCATTTCTTGCCACATTATATGGCTTGCATAATCCACATAGTAAAACAATTTTGATATATATAGGAGAATCAACATATATACATTATATTAATAATTACTTACATATCAATAATATATTGTCATGCCACATACACATATTTTCGCCCGGCTTATTCATCACATATAATTTATTCATGCACCGGTATATATATGAGCATCACACAATAATTCTTTCATAGAATATACAACAATACACATGCAGTACCATAGGCATTATAAGTGAAATACCAAATATCAACATCGCATTATACTCACAAGCATAAACAACAACCATTGTAAATGTATCAAATAACCTCATCAATCACACACATAAAAAGATTTCCATATACTTGCATCAAGCAATGCTACCCATCACAAATAAATCTCATAATATTAATATAGATATCTTGATATATCATAAATTACCATTACAAATTTAATAACAACATACATATCAAATAAAAGAGAATTCAATGGCATAGTTATATTAATAACTACTTCTAGCATACTCTCCAACTTTTTTAAGGAAAAATTTCTGTCAATTGGTCTTGTATTTCTCTTTCTCCCGGAGTTCCTAAATTTACGTTTATAAAGAAATTCTCAGAAATATAACATATACTCACTATATACATCTTAAATGAACAAATAACTCATTTATAGAATGCCCTAAAATAACTATATACTAAGCACACAAGAAAAGACCACCAAACTACATATACTCTGTTATAGGCAGATTCACAACTATGAGTTCAAAATACTCTCATAAATTGTAGACACATCCTATGACCATAATATTTTTACAGCCTCTAGGTTTATGAGTCTACTTCATTTCTAACTGAAATCACACAATTTACAAATGTATAAAATTAATTATGCAATTTTTTCCAATATCAGGTCACATAGAGTTATACACTACAAGAAAATTTCTATTTTGTAATGGCAAAATCTGTTAAAAATCTTCTTTTGTATCAGATTTATAACAAAATTTTTTTGTTAAAATTTTAATGGTTATAAATTATTTGTAACGGAAATAAGCGATCCGGTACAAATTTTATAAGGGATTTGTAACGGAATATTGGTTACTAATTTGTAACGGAATTGCAATCCGTTACAAAATTAGTTAGTATTTATTTAGGAGTCTAATGGAGATTTCCGTTACAAATTCTTAACAAATTTGTAACGGGTAAAATTGTTGTAAAATTAGTAACAGAATTTGCTATTACAATTTTATAATGGATGAAAACTGTTACAACTTTGTAATAGAAAATGTTGTTGTAAATCTGTTACAATTTTGTAACAAATTTTTATTCGTTATAAGTTAGTAACCGAATATTTGTGACAAATCTGTTACAAGTTTGTAACAGATTTTATTTTGTTACTACTTTCAAAAGATTTATAACGGACCGTTCGTTACAAAATTGTAAAAAATTATTATAAATACACATTTACAAATTATTATTATTATTATTAGCAAATAGCGAAAATCACATAATATTAAAATCTAAAAAATATAAAAGTCATACAAATAGTATTTGAGAATTTTTAACGAACAAAATACATTTTATTTCGTTACTCCTCACGTTCCATAAGCATTGCCTCACGCTCTTGTCGCAACTCCTCATGCTCCTCCCTTATCTATCTCAATCATCCCTGAGCTTTCCTGAGCTTGAAATGCATGTTGGCGAAGGAGGTTATGCTTGAAATGCAACACAGTTAAATTTGAATTTTTTTAATCATGATCAATGAACTTATTTTATTAACTCCGCTTTTTCTACATATATTTCAAAAAAAAATATATAGCCAGAAGAAATAAAAATTGTTAAGCAACCAAAGAACGTACATAGCAGAATAAATGAAAATGGTTAATTACAATAAGGATTTTGTAACTATAATCATTGGCAACAACCATATGCCAATAAAGTAATGTAAGCTTTGCATGATCAATTTTGGTCATTTTAGTTTTTTTATTGTGATTCATTTGATTTTTCAATTTTTTGTATTTTTTTATTTTGTTGAAATTTTTTTTGAAATTATTAAAATTTCACCTATTAAAATTTCAGCTAGACAATAAATAAATTGCAATTGAGCTGATGTAATATTACCCAAAAGGACCATGATATGCTGTAGAACAACATCTACAACATATAAGGTAAATCATCAGTATTTTGTACCCAAAAGGACCATGATATACTGTAGAAGATGTCAAGATTCATATAAATAATGATGGTTCAAGAAATTGTGTCCAGTTATTTAAGAATGTGAATATAAGTATTATCTAAGTGAAAAAGAGTATTCTGATTCATTTGGATCCCGAAATTTAGAAAGCCTTACCTGCTCTTGAGGAATGAAATAAGATCCCCAACTGTTATAATCTTTTTCTTGCATGTTGGTGCTCTCTTAGGTGATTCACCATCTTGACCAGTGTCATCTGGATTGGTCTTCAAGATTGGCAGAGTTAAATTCTCGCATGGCCAGTACTTTATCCTTCAGGAAAATTCTCATGTACACTGCAGCCGACATTGAAACAAATGTGTGAATCTAGAAAATAAATTATAGTAATTAATATTACTGTTAAAGCTTTATATATTAGTGCTAAAAGCTTAAACTACTTAGTATAAGAAGGGCAGTTCATATATAGCTTTAATTATTATATAATATGTTATTCTAATATAGTGATGATTAAAAATATATAGCTTTAACCTTTAATTATTATCAGATTCAGACTCAAAAGAACTATTGAAGCTAAAAGTTAATACCTGTGACTTGGCCCAAGTAATATAGTGATGAATAAAGTTTGAGAAATAACCTGAAAGGTTAGTGTAGTAGGGAGCCAATGAGCAGCTAATGTTCCACAGACAAAGGCGGCTAGGAGCATTCCAAATAGAATTCCGAATGTAGATGCTCACCATCTCTCTGAAATGTTATCTGCCTGAGAAAAGAGAAAGATGCAAGATCAAATATTTTATATTTAGTATTCTCACTTGTAAGAATTTTGAAAATTTCGAGTTTGAATCCTTAACACTAATACTATTTTAAGTAATGGTAAGTGACTACTGACATGGACACGATTGCTCCCTGTTATGTAGTTTACCGGTAATTAAATCTTCTATCAAACTGTAAAATAAGTATTTTATACTTAATGAAATTCAACATGATAAAAGGAAAAAAGAAGAAAGGGATAAAAGAAATTAAAGCATTCAAGAGAGTTCCGGCAATGATAACAACATTAAACCATAACTAGAATGAATAAATTCATATGATGCTTGCATTTGTAAGGTTCTAGGAAAAGAGCAGAAGGGGAGATCGCACAAAGCCATACCTTCAAGTTTTGACCCAAGAAGGATTTCAAGATTTCCACTTTAGGATAAAGGTGATTGAAACATTCAACCTTGCTTTCATGTTTATCCACTCCATGCAGCAGATTGAAAGTCCCGTATGGAATTCCTGCCATGTTTGATGACTTAATTAAATTGAAGAAGCCAGAACATGAAGGCCAACGATCAAAATACATACTATTTTAGAAACAAAATACGTGGCAATAGTACAACATATTCTAGAAAGCAAAGCCAGAGGCTACAAAATGCTTTTCCTAAAGCTTCAAGAAGCTAACCAACTATGAGCTCTCTATTCATAATATTTACTTAATAATATTATTAAATGCTGACTTTATGAAAGTAATAACATAAATATTATTAATTCCTATCTAAATTAAAACCAAGTTCACAGATCAAGAACCAAGAAAAAAAAGCAATAACAATAGTTTTCCAAGTGCCTAGATCAAGAATCAAATATTATACCTATTTCAAGGAATATCCGATAATTTCTTAAACCCTTTCTTTCTACAAAGGCATCTTAATCTTTCTAGAAGGGGGAAAAGCACCCAAGTCAACCCCAATTCTCTTTGCCTAAACCTAGATCTATAGGGAATCGAATGAGTAGAGGGGGCTGTTTGAAGAAGAAGAAGAAGACGATGGTGTTGAGGTAGAGGGGGCTATTTGAAGAAGAAGAAGACGATGGTGTTTAGGTGGAGGGGGCTGTTTCAAAAGTAGTCTGCTGCAGATGAAGAGAGGATGATGGTGTTGAGGTAGAGGAGGTTGTTTGAAGAAGAAGAAGAAGAAGATGATGATGTTGACGTAGAGGGGGGCTGTTTGAAAGAGTAGTCTGCTGCAGAAGAGAGGACGATGGTGTTGAGGTAGAGGGGGTTGTTTGAAGATAATATTCATTAGGTTATCAATACTACGTTATTGTACATCAATATTTGTAACGGATTCAAGTTAGTTAGAAATTAATATATTAGTAACGAACTATAATTTCGTTACAAATCAAGTGTAATTTTGTAACGGATAATAAATCCGTTACAAATTTGCAATGGATGATAAATCTATTACAAAGTGTTCTAATAACTTTTTACATTGTAAATTTGTAACGGACTAAATTCATTACTAATATATTAATTTGTAACAAATTTATCATCTGTTACAAATTTTAAAAAATAAAACACTTATATTATTTTTTAAAAAATAAAAAATTTATTTTTTTAAAATATCATTTTCAAAATGACTACTTCATAAAAACACTTATGTTATTTTTAAAAATAAAAAAATTTTAGAAATAAAATAAATATTAATTAATATTTTTACTAGCTATGTATATACCATAATTAAATTAAAATTAAAATAAAAATAATATACAAAAGGAAAAATTAATTGGGATATTTAGTAACAGATTTAACAATCTGTTAAAAATTTGCAATGGATATATAATCCGTTTCAAAGTTAAAAAATAAAGATATTATAGCATAATATATTTGTAACGGATTTAAGTTCGTTACAAATTAATATTTTAGTAACGGACTATAATTCCGTTACAAATCAAGTTTAATTTTACAACAGATAATAAATCCGTTATAAATTTACAACGGATAATATAATCCGTTACAAATTTGCAACGGATAACTTTTTACATTGTAAATTTGTAACGGACCAAATCCATTACTAATATATTAATTTGTAACAGATTTATCATCCGTTACAAATTTGTAACAGAGTTTTAATCCGTTACAACATTTAAAAGCTAAATATTTTTAGCATTTTATATTTGTAACGGATTTCTGTCCATTACAAAATACTAACGGATTTATATTTCGTTACAAATAGTGCTTAAAATGAGAAAAAATTTAAAAATAGTAATATTTTGTAACAGATTTAAGAGATCCATTATTAATTTATAACGGATTATTTATCCGTTACAAATTTGTCACGGCCAAAGTCCAGTAACGGATAAATCTCTTACAAAATTGTTACAAATTTTTGGCACCATGTATGCACCTCTTTTTGTAATGGATTTTGTAATAGACTTGTGTCTGTTATAAATTTCTATTACAAATTTCATTATTAATTTGTTACAATTTCTATTTTGTTACGGATTTTGTGCCGTTACAAAAATTTTGTTACTAAATTATTATTTCGTTACAAATTTTTTACAAAACCATTACAAATTTATTATAGTCGTTATCTGTTACAAAACAGGCTTTTTTTTATAGTGATAGACTAAGCACTAAAATGTCGAGCCCTATGTGACCATTTTAATAACAGATTTAGCTCAACCTCAAAACATAAAAGTTGTAAAGGACTCTCTAAAGTTTTTGTAGAATTAAACCATACTAAAGTTTGAGTTCTACAGCTCAAGATATAATAAAAACACTGAGACTAAATTTTACAGGAAAACAGAGTACGAATTTGCATCACAAAAACGTAACTTCAAATAATTAAAACACACAAACAACTTACCAAGAGCTGGACTTGAATCTTGAAGGTTGATGATTGCAACCTAGAAATATGCTAATCTCTTAAATCTTTCAAAAATCACAACCTCTTCTTAACCTAATCACTAGTTATCTCTCAAGGAAATGAGTGCAACTCCCTTAGTTACACAAACTTGCTCCCTTATGAATGAATACATGAACCCACGTGGAGAATGGAGAATTCTAGAGCAAATTATTGATATTTATCACCAAATATCCACTTAACTCCTTAATGATTTGTGGTTCTTACCTACTCACCCTTGAGCCTTCAATTATTCCATTCTAGTCCTAACTTCCTTTTCAATTAAGTCCTTACCACAACTATCTAAATACTAAAATCTCATAACACTACACACTTACAACATCTCTAAATAAATCACATATAAATTATTATCAATTCCTCAATATGCATGAAATTCACATATTACTTGCATATAAAATGATAATGCAGTATGCCTACTCTCAACCAATGATTTTAAATAAATTGCATGATATGTATATAGCATGTGTTTATAGGCATTACAATTCTCCCCTCCTTAAAAAATTTCATCCTTGAAATTGATAACTCACTTATTCTTCAATGTATCTTGTACTAAATTTTCTTTGTACTAAAGTGCATAAGCTCGCATTATTTTTTAATATCAGAATTGTTCTTTCCGATTGCTCATCTTGGAGACACACTAGATGAAAGTACTTCATGCAATCATACTATTTACACTATCATGCTCCCAAATATATGTAGTAATCCACTCTCAAAATCCATCATTATTCTTTCCCATTGCCATTTCGGGATCGCTAATAGCTGTAACTTTCTTATAGGACTTGAGATTCCACTCTCATACAATAAACTCTTCATATTTTTCTTCATTGTTGGCCACCAACTGGGAGGTTTTAGATCCTAATATATCTTTGTGGCCGCGACTCAATTCTTTCTGGGTAGAAATATACTTTAAACTTTTTGTTTTAATAATTGTTGAAAATGGTTCCCCATACAAATGATACTTCCAAATCTTTAATGCTTTAACAATAGCAGCTAACTCTAGTTCAGATGTCAGATAATTCACCTCTTGAAATTATAACTGTCTAGATGTATAAGCTATTATTTTCCTATTTTGCATTAACACACAACCTAACTCTTGTCTTGAGGCTTCAATATAAACTATAATACCTCCATTCCCAATCGATAATGCAAGTATAAGAGCAATAGTATATGCTTTTTCTAAATTCTCAAAACTTCATTGGCAAACTTTAGTTCATTTCCTTTATAATTATGTGCCAAGAAAATATTTTCTAGCATTTAAATCTCACATTTGCTGAATTTACGTACAATTGTCTGCAAAGCTGTTCAGAAATATTTTTCATGTTCTTCTCTGCTTGGTAAATAAATGAACGAATTATCAATAAAGACAATTACAACTGATTCAAATACTATCGAAGAATCTTGTTCATTAATGATATAAACGCAACTGGTGTACCAATTAATTTAAATGACCTAATAAAAAATTTATACCATCCATTTCTAGTTTTGAATACTATGTTGGAAATAAAATGTTTTATCACTTGAAGTTTCCAAAATACTAGTCTCAAGTCTATCTTTAAAAACACTATAACATCTCTTAATTAATTAAGCAACCTTTCATTTCTTAATTACAAATAATTATTCTACATTATGATGTTGTTCAATTGCTTATAATTTTTATATAACCTCATACTACCATCCTCTTCTTTTATAGGCTGAATTGATGCCCCTCATGATGAATTATTCAGTCTGACAATCTGCCTTTTTCAATTCTTCTAGTTCTATTAATGTGTACAAAGTAATCAATATTGATGCAGCCTTCGAAACAATTCTATTTCAAATCTACTATTCGGTGCAAGAGTAATTCCGGTATTCCATCTTAAAACACATTAGAAAATTCTTTGATTATAAGTACCTCCATTACCCTTGAACTAGTCTTCATCGATTCCTCAATATTAACTAAATAAGTTTCATGCCCATTTTAGATCATACGAAAAGTAATCATAGTTGAAATTAAATAAACATACACAATTTTCATTTACCTACCATCAACAAGTAATCACACACCATCATCTTTCTTCGTTAAAGCTAAATTAACACACACCCCATAGTGAATGACTCACTCTACCAATTTGCCCTTTTTCAATTTTTTAACTCTATTGACATTATTCTGTATGGTGCAATCAATTTTAAAAGCCACCCTTGAAGAAATTTAAATTCAAAATATGCTTCTAAGAATAATCTCAATACTTCTCTTTAGATATGAATTGGAAAACTCTTCAATTACAAGTTCACCCATTACCCTTGAATTAACTTTCGTTGAATCTCAATATCATCTAAATAAACTTCTTACCCATCTTCAATCACAGGTGATACAATTACAGCTGAAATCAAAACTAGTATGTACAATCTCTCTTTTAATCACTATCTCTATCTTTCTCTGTCTCAAAATATCCATATCTATCTTCTTTATATACCAAATTATAATAATACAATAGTTTTATACCTAATCTATTCTTGAAATAATACTAATCTTCTTCCTAATTCAATGACTATTGTAGTCTGCATATTAATTATATTGTTTTACTTTTTTGAAATAAAATCCCATCACTAAGTTTACTATCACAACATTCCAGCAGGTATTGAAATATATATACCATGTCCTTAATAATGCAAATGTGTCATATGTATGTAACGCATACTCATATAAATGATCATATAAATTCAAAATCAAAAAAGTATCATAAGCAATATAATAAAATATACCTGTATTTTTATCTAATGTAACCAGTGCTTCTTTCTTTTGAGATTGATCATCAGGTCTAATTTGTATTGTAATACTAACTTCTTTTTCTTTACTCTCTCGGCTTCCTCTTAGTTTATTACTGATTTGGAATATTTCCTTTCTGGTACCACTTTGTTCATTTATTTGAGATCTTCCAACCGTTTTCTTTAATGAACAATCTCTGAAGAAATACCCCGGCTTACTAAAATAATAGCATACATTAGGTTTGGGACCCTAACATTTTCCCGAATAGATTCTACCACAACTATTACATATTAAAGCTAATACACTGCTCACAATTTATTAGTGCCTTTTTGGCTTTTAAATCTTCTAAATTTTCTAGTATATGCTTTTCCTATTGACTGACTAAACTGCCTTATTTTCACACCTTTTAAAACCACTTTATTGGGAATTAGAACCTTTGGAGATTGGACTACCATTGATTTGAGTAGAAATAGCGAGCCCACTAATAATTTTCTTATTTTTAGCTTTTAGAGCTTCCTCTTCCTCTATAGATTCTTCATTACGTAATGCAGTTTCTATTGAATTTCTGTAAATTTGTGGTTTGATTATCATTCTCTCACTCTAATCTATAAATTCAATCCTTTCTCAAGTCTTCTTTGCTTTAACTCATTAGTTGTTACCTCTTTAGAAACATACTTCGATAATCTCTCAAATTACGCCTCATAATCAGCCACAGATGAATCATTTTACCTCAACTCTAAGAATTCAATCTTTTTTTTCGGTCTACATATGCCTTTGAAATATATCTCTCTATAAATACTTTCAAAAAGTCTATCCAAGTCATGGTCAATGATATATTTTCACTTCCCAGTATTATCTCCCACCAGCCTAGGGCATCTTGCTCAACAATGACATTACATAACTTATTCTCTTTGCATCAATATAATCAATTCGATTTAAAATTCTTTCTATATTCCATAACCATTCCTCTGCTTTGGTGAAATCATTAATGCCCGTGAAAACCTTTGCACCTTGCTCTATAATCTTTTTATAGTTCTCATCAATAGTACTATTTACTTGCTTTTGACTCATTGTTCTCATCATTTGATCAAATCTTTAATATACAAGGGTATGCAACTTGTGGAGGGGTTGTAAATGAAAAATTATTCAAGCTCATGTAATGCATGCATATGTATTTGTCTATAAATTAACCGTAGTGATTCATTTGGGCCAGTGCGAAGTGCATTATATACTTTTGTCCTGATTCATTTCAACCCATATCAACTATATGCAACTCCTGATCCATGCATGACATACTATGAATGTAGCACCCTCCAGGTACCACATTAATAGAATAACACATGGCATAAGAAAATTTTTCCAATACTTTTGTTATATACATAAATAAGTTTATACAAAGTACATAGCATTATATAAGTATACAAAAATAATATGATTTCTATACAAAATTTCTAATGCCCAAAATGGTACATGCTCATGAGGATGAAGATGTCAACACTAAACCTGCCTTTGACCTACCTGAGCTCACGACTAAGATACACTTTAAGCTCTATTTATCTCGTGAAAAATACAATTGCAAAGGAATGAGCTTACGACTCAATAAGCAATTGATAATATAAACATACATATAATACTCATTAAGAACTAATTAAGGAGAACATATAAAACTTGCTTCAAAATAAATTCCAAGAATTCAGCATAAAATGCTGCACACGGTCGTGCAATAATTGCACATGGCCGTGCCTGAGTTTATGAACTCAGCACTCTGAACTCGCACGGCCATGCGAGAATTATGAATGGCTATGCCGGAGACTTGCATTATTCCTCTGGACAAACACGATCATGACAACATAGCACACGGTTATGTCCTATGAATCCACACGGCCATGCCAAAATGGCACACGACCATGCCTGATCTCAACATTTTTCTCCCAATTTGTACACGACCGTGTTAAAAAGGCACATGGCCATGTTTGATGTTTTGAATTAAATAGTATATTTATGCACGACCATTTTTAAACACCACATGGCCGTGTCTAACAACCTGAGCAACATTTTAAACATCACAACAAAATCTCCAAATATCAAAACAACATTGTTGGTGCATTATATACACCAAATTATAAAATTCTAAACAATCAACAACCATAATCCCCACAATCATAACTCACATTCAATCCATATTCAACATATATAATACACAATGCAATAATACATGTTTATAAAAGTTAGGAATCAACACACGTTGCTTTATTACTCACATTTTTCATATTTTTCATATATAAGTAGCCATTCTTGAGACTTTCTGCTCAGCTCAGTCTAAGATCTCACACATTTATATTTTTTACATGAATGGCCATATCTGAGACTCTCTGTCTAGCTCAGTCTCAATTTCATATTTAGTGGAGGCTCTCTGCCCACCTCAGTCTCCACTATCACACATATTCTTCACATTCCTCAAATCATCATTATGCATATGTATTTCACCATTCTCACAACATATCATATATAACCATTCCACATCAAGTGGCTTACACAATATATTTGCCAATGTTCACAATTCATCATAACACATTCTCAATCCATGATGCAATATTCTCACCAATAATATACACAAATATATATCATTTTTTCCATATCAAATGGCATACACAAATCAATGTAATCAAATAATTACTTACTAACAAATTTTTACTCCTTTACAAGAAAAGCTCCCCCTATTGAATAGGGTCTCCTCTATCTCTTTCAACTCCTATACATAATTATCTACAAATTCAAATAATCAAACATTACAATTCACTTAAATCTCACAAAGATGCAATTAGATGCTTATAGTTCAATATAACCAAAAGATGTACACATTAGTCCGATAATCTCCAAATTTCTACTAAAACTAGATTTATAAGTCTTCTTCCAATTCCAATTGGAATCTCTTAATTTAGACAATTATAGAATTACTTATGGATTTTAGAATCTATTCGGGCAAAACAAGGCACTCACAGTGAGCAATAAAATGTCTGGCCCTATTTGACCCTTCCAACAACAAAATCAGTCCAAGCACAAAATATAGAAAATATAGAGGACTCTCTGAAGTTTTCAAAAAGTCTAACTATGCTCAAATCAAAGCTCTATAGCTTCTGATATGGCCAAAACAAAAGGACTAAAAATAGAGGAGATAGAACCTGAATTTGACAACAACTAAACTCAACTTAAATCAATTAATAACATAAGAAAAACTTACCAATTGATGCTTTAATGAATGTAAGACCTTCTATTAGTTCCTAAGGTAATGAATTGATCATTTGAACAAGCTCACAAACTCTCTAAAAATTACTCAAGAACTCACTCTTCTTCTTCTTCTTCTTTAAAATCTCTACACATCAACTGTGACACCTAAAACTATAACCAAACACATGTATACTAATAAGAATACACACGTGGTAAGACTAAAAATCTCACATAAGGCATAAAAAAATTAATCATTAAAAGATACTTAATTATACCAATAATTCATATGTACATACATGTCAAGCATTTCACTCATGCTTATCTTTAAATTACACACATACAACATATAACTATCCGATATACATAATGCCATTCAAAATGTCATATGATATGCAGGATGAAGGTTGGATACACCATACCTCACTTCGGCTCACCTAAGACTCAGACACAATCTTCAAGCCTTTAATCTAATCAAGTTCTGAAAAAATTCAACAACAAAGGGGTGAGCTTATAACTCAATAAGTAACTGTGAATATAGTTGCAAACATATACAAATTCCAAAAGTAAAGAGATGTTAGGACATGATAACCAATATAATAAATACATTCTAATGATCATAACATAGTCTTTCAAACCTCTACCAAGTCTACAAATAATCACTATATAGTTCTATAACCAAAGGCACTGCATATAGTGCGTACGGAAGTCCAAATATAGAAGAAGTAAGTGAGCAATAAAATATCAAGCTCAATTAGAGAATCTTAAAGATATATTCTACTCAAACTTAAAGAATACAAGTTGTAAAGGACTCTTTAAAGTTTTTATAGCATCAAACCATACCTCATTTGGAGGTCTACCACTCAAGTTATGGTCAAAATACAAAGATAAAAATGTACTGATGGAAGGTTGACTCGTCATGACTCGACACACTCGTGCCGAGTTGCCACCCCGAGTTTCAAGTATGAGTCAGCACGGGTGCCAAGAGACATGATCCGACTGATCATGTCACACACTTTTGGCCATAACTTCCTCATAGAACTTGGATTCAAGAGGTTATGGAAAGCTATTTCAGAGGACTACAACTTTCATGCAGATACCTATACTTAATTCATTTGTATGAATTGACAAAAATACCCTTGAAGTGACTAGTGATGTCAAAGCACATGATTTTTCAATAAAGCATAACAATCCTTCCATATCAAAGCACATAACTTTTCATCAAAGCAATACAATCCTTCCCACACTTGAATATAACTCAGTTCAAGCCACAACAACACATGCTAAGCATATTAAATCACACCAAATCCTTCATCAATACATAATTCCCAATCATTCAAAATTACAATACATCATTCATTCATCAATTCATAATTAAATAACCCTTTCATACATTGCATTTCAACACACCCATTGGTGTTCACATAATCACCTTCACATTATATATATATTCATAACCAATTTATATAATAATAAAAATATAAACATTTACATTTTCATTTCACTGTTTAAATTCGGTCATGGTCACAAAACTAATCGATATCACTTTTCTCATAATCGATGGTCACAAAGCCAATCGATATCACTTTTATCATAATCGATGGTCACAAAGCCAATCGATATCACATTTCTCATAATCATCAATTCCTCACTTGTTTCACCTTCCAGTGAAATATCACCAAATCCACATAAACACTTGCAACATTCTTATAATTACTCACAATTTACTAAATTAATAAATAGATGAATATAAGTATAATTAATAGCATTTGAGTGCACTTCACATAAGCTTACATCTTAAAACTTATTTAACATTTGTATACATCTCAACAATAAGAGATAACATCTCATAATATTTTACATAAAATAGGAATTCATACACTCACATCCTAATCTCAACAGTCGATACCCGATCGAACCTATTCTCACACAATTACATCACTCTTAACATATTTTAGCTTATTTGAATTATTGACAGACACTTAGCCAATCAACATAATTATCTTTCCATTTTGTCGATGGTCACTTAGCTAATCGACATAACAACATATATAATTTTTCTTTTAACACAAAGATGTAGTAGTTATATATCATAATATTTTCTCATAATTAAATTAATCATATCATTTATTATTTTAATGCAAAACTTCATTATCAAATTTATAATCACATCATCCCAATAAGCATAAAACACACACATACCACATTCTCGTAATTACTCAAATAAGTTATATATATATAGGATGCACACCTATATAAACAAACATGTGAATGTTCGGAATCTATATTTATCAATACAAAAGCATGATAAATAAGTATAATATCTGTACCCATATTTTTACTTCTTTTATTATTTTTTTACTGGGCAATCTATGATAAACTGCCCAGGTTGTCTACAATGATAACGCACTTTCGGTTTAATTCTCTAATATTTTCCCTTATGCATTTTTCCACACTCATTGCACATTAGAACTATTGTACTACCCATGAATTTACTCTTATTAACACTTTCACTTTTCTCTGATTGCTTAAATCTATTGGTTGTTGATCCTTCCTCTAGTGAACTGACCTGACTCACTTTACGTTTCTTTATTCTACTGTGTCGAGATCCCATACTTCTAAAAGAGAAATTTTCATTCACTTTGATTGTTGTAGTTTCCTTCTCTTTGATATCTAATATTTTTCTTTCTGATGTAATCTCTTTAGCTTGAAGTGCTGCTTCCAATACGTCTCTATAAGTTGAAGGTTTAATTACAATCTTTTCCCGGATCTTAAGAGCTAGGCTTCTTTCAAACTTGTCTCTTTTTAGCTCGTCGGTTGCCACTTCCTCAGGTGCATATTTTGATAATCTCACAAACTAGACCTCACAGTTCGCAACTGATAATTCATCTTGCTTTAAATTGAGGAATTCAAGCTTCTTTCTGGCTTTGTACATGGGTGACATATATATATCCGTAAATTCCTTTAAGAAGTTTGCCTAAGTCAAGATTGTTGGTACATCTCCACTCCCCGAAACAGTTTCCTACTAATCAAGTGCATCTTGTTCAAATAAGGATGCTGCATAACTAACTTTATTTTCAGTGGTGCACTCAATTCGATTCAATATTCTCTTCGTGTTTCTCAACCATTCTTCAGCTACCATTGGATCAGTGGTTCCCGTAAAAACTTTGGCACCTTCTTTTTTGATTTTCTCATAATGGTCATCTAAAGCACTATCTACTAGTTTTTGGGTCACCTCCCTCATAATCTGAATAAATTCCTACATAAATAGAAGATATGTAGCTTGTGGAGGAGGAGTTTGAGGTTGTACTTGTTTAGGTGCACCTATAGAATGCCTTAGTGATTGACCATGCACAGACTCTAACGACTCTTTTGGGCCGATATGTGGAGCTTGGTGTCCTTCCATCCTAATATATACAACACACATTCACTATTGGTCCTTTATGACTTATGCATAATATGTTATGAATGCACATGTTCTCTTATCCTAAGGGAATCTAATTCCCGCTCTGATACCACTAAATGTGACACTCAACACTATAACCAAACACGTGTCTACTAATAAGCATACATACGTGGCAAGACCAAACATCTCATATAAGGTATAATAAAATTAATCATTAAAAGATACTTAATTATACCAATAATTCATATGTACATACATGTCAAGCATTTCATTCATGCTTGTCTTTAAATTACACACATACAACATATAACTATTCGATATACACAAGGCCATTCAAAATATCGTATGATATGCAGGATGAAGGTTGGGTACACCATAGCTCACTTCGGCTCACCTAAGACTCAGACGTAAGCTTCAAACCTTTAATCTAATCAAGTCCTGAAAAGATTCAACAACAAAAGGGTAAGCTTATAACTCAATAAGAACCTACGAATACAGTTGTATACGTATACAAATTTCAAAAGTAAAGAGATGTTAGGACATAATAACCAATATAATAAACACATTTAAATGATCATAACATAGTTTTTCAAACCTCTACCAAGTCTACAAATAATCACTATATAGTTCTATAACTAAAGGCACTGCATATAGTGCGTACGGAAGTCCAAATAAAGAAGAAGTAAGTGAGCAATAAAATATCAAGCTCAATTAAAGAATCTTAAAGATAGATTCTACTCAAACTAAAAGAATAAAAGTTGAAAAGGACTCTTTAAGTTTTCTGTAGTATCAAACCATGCCTCATTTGGAGATCTATAGATTAAGTTATGGTCAAAATATGAAAATAAAAATGTGCTGATGGAAGGCTGACTCGTCACCACTCGGCACCCCGAGATTCAAGTACGACTCGGCACGCTCATGCCAAGTCGGCACGGGTGCTAGGAGACATGACCCGACTAACCATGTCACACTCTTTTGGCCATAACTTCCTCTAAAGAACTCAGATTCAATTGATTCAAAAGGCTATGGAAAGCTATTTCAGAGGGATACAACTTTTATGTAGACATCTAGACCTAATTCATTTGTATAGATTGACGAAAAATGCCTTTGAAGTGATTAGTGATGTCAAAGCACATGACTTTTCAATAAAGCATAAAAATCCTTCCATATCAAAGCACATAACTTTTCATCAAAACTATACAATCCTTCCCACACTTGAATATAACTTAATTCAAGCCACAACAATACATGCTAAGCATATTAAATCATACCAAATCCTTCATCAATACATAATTCCCAATCATTTAAAATTACAATGCATCATTCATTCATCAATTCATAATTAAACAAACCATTCATACATTACATTTCAACACACCCATTGGTATTCACATAATCACCTTCACATTATACAGATATTCATAACCAATTCATATAATGACAAGAATATAAACATTCATATTTCCATTTCATTGTTCAAATTCAGCCATGGTCACAAAACCAATCGATATCACTTTTCTCATAATCGATGGTCACAAAGCCAATTGATATCACTTTTATCATAATCGATGGTCACAAAACCAATCGATATCACATTTCTCATAATCATCAATTCCTCACTTGTTTCATCTTCCAGTGAAATATTACTTAATCCACACAACACAATAACATTCATCCAAATCTCATTCAATTGATTCACCATTCATCATGTCACAATTTATATAGTTCATTATATTTAATATACACTAATATGGTGTTCACCACACTATACACATATTTCTTCAAGTATCAACTTACTTATCACATTTCCAATGCAAAATAAGATGGTACTTATTTCACACCACATTCACTAATCCATATACACATTCAATTCCATTAAAGGAGTATAAAATAATACACACAAGAAAGGAGCATATGTATACAATATGTATTTATAGTACTTACCTCTAATTGCTTCCACCCTAAAAAGGGTCTTTCCTTCAATGTTGAGTGCTTTCTCTTCCTTTGTCAACTCCTATATACAATCATCCATCAATTTCATAAACAAGCATAGCAATTCGCCCTAAGCTCACCAAGTGTACAAATTATTCAAAATTCAATAAGACTTAGACACATACACACACAAGTCTATTAACCCTTAAATTTCTACCACAGCTAGGGTTCTGTGTCTATAATTCCAATTAGAATCATTCAATTTAGACATGTGTGGAATTAATTATGGATTTTACAATCCACCCGGCCAAAACAGGGCACTTATAGGAGCAAGAAAATGTCTGGCCCTAATTACTATACGTAACAGCAAAATCAAACAAAACTCAAAACATAGAAAATGTAAAGGACTCTCTGAGGTTTCCAGAACATTAAACTTTGCTCAAATCAGAGTTTTATAACTCAAGATATGGCACAAATAAAATCACTGAAAAATAGAGAGGCAGAACACGAATTTACAACATTCACACTCAACCAATTCAATTAAAAACACAATGGAAGCTTACCAAATTAATGCTTCAATTGATATAGACTTTCTAATGCCTTCCAAATCCTAGCTCCAATAAGATCAAACTCTCACCAAAAATCAAGAACACTCTCTTCTCTACTCTCTCAAATCTCTACACTTACCACCAACAATACACAAATAATATAATATACACATAACACTCCTACTAATCACTTTCCACCATTTGCCCTTTCAAGGTCCCTTAATTAAAAGCTTAAATCTCCATAATGAATATAATAATAGGAAGTTAGATAATTATCAACAATTATCTCTATAAATCTCTACACCTCCTCAATAAAGAGGATTATTATATAAGAATCCATAACTTTCTATTTTGACAGTTTAGTCCAAACTTTCTTACTATTAGGTCCCTTTCCACCAACAATCTTACACCCAAACTTAAATGAAATCCATGACTCTACACCGTATGTCATGAAATATTGTACATGGACAGTGCATTAAAAACACGGGTGTTACATCAACACCAACACACACACATATATACACATTCACCACCAACCAATCATAAGCCTCCAATTGGCCACCCCAAAGTCTTCCCAAATAAATGCTCAATAACAATAATAAATACATATTTATCACCAATTTACTAACAATAAATAATACTCTTAATAATATAACTAAATATTTACTTAGCCCCCTTCATGAAATGAAATTAATTCACAATACCCAAAAACTTATTATTGTGACAATCCACTCCAAACTTATCTTACAATCTAGTCCCTCTCTATACTTATGAACATATTTATCTTGAATGAGGTCCATTTATATACTATGCATAATATGCAGTACATACATCGTAAATACGTATGCTAAAAAGGCGGTGTTACAATGAATGCATCATATTATTATGTTTAAGGGAATCTAATCCCTGCTCTGATACCACTAAATGTAACACCCTCACAACCAATATACATTGCAGATATATAATAAGGGCATGTTATTCCATTAATGGAAATTATCAACTACACTGAATTTGTAACATATATACATACATACTTAAATCTTTTAATTACAATTTATTTAACTACATGAAATATGAAGTTAATGCATTATACTACATCAAAATGCATGTATGAAACTCTTATCACTAGCCCCTCCTGAGAATGTCTATTGAAGTATAGACTACGAATTTAAGAGCTGAACACTATCCTGAAAAATAATAATCACGCAAAGGAGTGAGCTTACAACTCAATAAGTAGTACTAATATAATTATACACAAGTCTTCTCAATAACTAATTAAGATAAATAATAAACTAAATTACACACCAAATGTAGAATGATCAATACTTAAGCATAAAATCTCACCCAAAGTGTGCCATAAAGGTAAACTTGAAAGTCTAAGTCATAACAAGTAATTAGAACCAACTGGGGTCCAAAAATGAAAGCAAACATCACTAGGTTGTTCCCAAGGTCTGGCACTCACCAGCCACTGGCGACCTCCAGTGGCTCGCCTACTTCAAAGGACTGGCGATTGCTAGTGTTTCAATACTGGCAATCGCCAGCAGCTGAATCCTGCTGCTTTGAAAATCAAACTCAAACACACTTTAAAT
>CATIWO010526862.1:0-28906 GCA_949673435.1 Macaranga tanarius | reverse complement strand
TGAAAACAAATTCTCACAATTTATTTATGAATCATACCTTGATATCCTTGACTAGAAAAGAAAACTTAGCCACTCATGGCTTACAAAATTCTGAATTAAAAATAAAGATGAATGAAAAATAATGTTGAATGATGAATTCTTCTATCTTCTCTACATAAAAACCTATCTTTTTATAGAGATCCTAACCTAAAAGATAATCAACTAAACTAGAAACTTTTCTAAGGCCTAATTTGCTGTCAAAATAGGGTAGAAGAATCAGCTAAAATAATTTCCAATAACAGCAGTCCCTAAAAATCTGTATTGCACAATTTCCGCGTAAGCGTCCGTGGGCACGCCTAATTTCAATTTCCTGTTGAAAACGTAGTCCAGACTGCACTTTGACTTTCAGCTTCAATTCTTGACTTTAAAATTCCAATTTTGGTTCATTTTTCCGAATTAGCAGGATTTCCTACCAAAAGATAAAATAAGAATTAAATCAAATATTTATTTTACCAATTAAGCACAAGAATGAGAATTTATTACAAAAATATATAGGAATATTTAGGTCTATCATAATGAAACCCTTACCTAGCAATTCTTGCAACTGCTCTTTAAGTTCCTTCAATTTTGCAGGTGCCATCCTCCTAAAAGATGGCATAGAGATAGGATTTGTACTAGGTACAATATCAATATAGAATTATATCTCTCTCAGATGGTAAACCTAGTAATTCTTCAAAAAAAAATATCAAGAAACTCACGCACAATTGGCACATTCTCTACCGCTCCCTTATTTGCTTTAATATCTCTTACCACAGCTAAATAGCCTTGACATCCTCTTCTAAGTATTTTTCTAGCCGTGATTGCAGAAATGAGATTTTTAGGCATTGAACTCTTATCACCCCTGAATCAGAATTCTACATCATTTGGAATCCTAAAGATCATCTTTTTCTCCCGACAATTTAGGGTAGTATAGTATTGTGCCAACCAATCCATTCTTAAAATTACATCAAAATCAATCACATCTAATATGACTAAATCTGCCCTCAACTCTCTATCTTCCACTAACACTAGACAAGTTGAAAAAAAACTATATCTATCTCTAACTCATCACTAAAGGGAGTTGCTACAGATAATGGCACTAACAGCTTGGATGGTTTCCATCCCATCTTTGAAGCAAATACAGGTGATATAAAGGAATGAGATGCATCATGATCAATTAAAACTCTAGCATCAATATAAAATATTGGAAAAATACCTGCCACCACTGTATTAGATGCGTGAGTAACCTGAGGAGTCAATGTAAAAACTCTAGCCTGCCTATGGCCTGTATGTAGTAAGGTAGATGGCTGCATAAATCCTATACTACTAAATCTCCCTCTAAGTCTACTTCTTAAACCACGGCCCTATTGGCCTACAAATTGAGTATCACTCTGCTGAGGATATACTGGTGCCTGATACTAAGGAATCTATTATACTTGCTGAGCAACTGTAATATATGAACCATGCTAGTATGCCTGCTGATAGCCATAATACAGATATGCTCTAGCAAAATATCCAACTTGCTCACATATGAAACATGCTCCTGATGGTAAATGGCAAGGACCTTAGTGTACTCAAAATATCCAACTTGCTCACATATGAAACATGCTCCTGATGGTAAATGGCAAGGACCTTGGTGTACTCGACCATAATTTGAATATGCACTAGGTCCTGAGCTTGCACTGCCATACCTAGAACTTTGACCACTATTGCTACTACTAGCTGCAGGCCCAAATCTAACAGGTTTGCCACTCCATCGGCTATGCCTTCCACTTTTATGTACACGGTGACCTTTATAGCCCTACTGTGAAGTACCAGCCATCTGAACACCAACATTGCCCATCTGAAAAGTAGGTTACTGAATCCCCTAAGCCACTACCAATCCATTACTGCCACTCACATAAGGGTCAGAAATAGTCTCATGTCTGATATGGCGCCTCTCCAGCCGTCTAGCATCTTCAACGACACTCTCTAAGCTCCAGTCCTCAATCTGGATGCTAATATGGGCTGGGCCTAATCCTATCATAAATAACTCCATTGCTCTCCTCTCATCTTGCATCACATCAACAGTATGACGTGATAGTCCGAAGAACTCACTGGTGTACTCCTTAACTGATCGATCACCTCTGACTATATACAACAGCTGCCATCTAAAATTATCCCTCATGGAAGGTGGGAAAAAATACCTCAAATACTGCTATTTAAATTTCAACCATATCATGGTAGTCATATATGGTTTGATCGACTGCATAAACTAGTTTTGAGCTGCAGCTTGTACTGATAACTCCACAATCATTATCCTCTAGTAATCAGTATACTTGGTCCTAGTTCTAGCCTCGATAGTATTTATAAAATTTAAGGCATCTTCAGTACCATTAAATGGAACTCTCCAAACTCTAGAATACAATAAAGTTGCATCTGCATCAAACATTCCCTGATTCTTCTGTTATAACATCTATTGTACTAGAGGCATGGCTTAATTAAGTGCCGCTAGTCCTTGGTTAATTCCCGTCACACCAGCTACAAAAGTTGTGGGGTCTATATCAGGAGGTTCTTGTTCTGCTTACGACTGATGCTCTTACCTCTACCTTGCCGTTGTTCTAGGTCTGCCCCTTCTTTCTAACTCGCGGGGCAAGAGGAGGAGCTTTATCCTAAAAGGACTACTTACCCTCATCATATGTTACATTTACAGTATGAGCATTTCATGCTCGCCTCATTCGAAAAAGATATATAAACAAGATTTAATATGTAATGAGGATAATAACATATACGCGGAATTTTATAAGCAATGATGACATCAAGTGACAATTACCACCTAATCACCGCAGTAGTTTCAAGAAAAGACAATCACTAACAACTTAAAGGAAAAGGAATAAACCATTGCTCTGATACCAACTTTGTCACGACCTAAACCTAAAGGGCACGTGACCGACACTAAGGAATGAGAAAGCAGGAAGCTTTCGAAACCCATAGTAATCCTTAAAAAAAATCTTCATAGTATAACATATTAATTTTAATGAAAATCTGGCAGAGTTTCCTCTGTACCGGGAATAGACCAAAACCTACATAATGCACATATCACTCCTAATAGTACGTAAATATATTCACAACTACTCCAATATCACCATAATCACCAACATCTCAACTCAAAATATATTGAGTTACATATTATAATACAATATAGACATCAATACAATAACAACAACAACAATTCCTTCAAGCTACTGCGGTATCTAGATTAATTAAATTAATTCACAAATATAAATAACATTATAATAACCTATATAAAGTAGCCGGTAAAGAATAAACCCGACGAAGATGAGAAGAGCTAACAGAGGACTCTCAAGATCTTGGAAAAATAATTGAGGGGGACCAGACCTCACTGAGTGAATTAATATTATAAAATACATGTTGATTTTAAAATCCTTATTTAAAATCATTAAATCCATTAAATGAAATAATATTTGAAATCATTTGCTTTAAAATAAACAAAATTATTTTTCTATGAGATATCTTTACAAAATCCATAAATCTTTTTATACAAATCCCTCGTTCACAAAAATCATATATACTAAAAATCTTTAGCGGAGATCATAGTAGAACCCTAAACCTCAAATTCACTATTGATGTCCGAGAGAACAAGCTCAACCCAGTTACATCACAATTCTGACCTAAGAGAACAAGCTCCACTGAGCTCAATCCACATATTGCCCGAGAGAACAAGCTCCACTGAGCCTAACTCACAATATTGCCCGAGAGATCAAGCTCCACCAAGCCTAAAACCAATACATAATGTATCTAAGATTTTATCAGTGTGTACGTGGTCCTGATGACACCCATCAGGTAGCACGTTCTACCATTTCCTTCAAAATATTTATATAACAACATAATGAATCTAAAAACAATTTATATAAAATGTTAATCAAACCTTTTATATCACCATATTTATATACATTATGCATGCTATTCAAGATGTACAAATGATAATATGTATATTTTTATCATCCAAATAAATAAATATTATAGAATTGGATATAATATTTCATCAAATTTAAATACTTCAATTATGCATGCAAAAAAACTCAATAATACATTTTATAATATTAACTCACAGGTGAAGCGTGTTGGCCGATGTGTCATCGGCTACCCAAATGCTACGGCTTCCACTCCGGTATTCTCTATAAATAATAATATTTATTTAAAATATACTTACATACATAACAAATAAATTCATAATAATTTTTAAAAACTCCAAAAAAATTATTAAAATTAATGAATCATTGAAACTGACTTAAAAATACCTTAAAATGACATTTGAGGCTAAAAGAATTTATTTTGATGAGTTGGGACTATTTAAATGGAAATAGAGTAATTTCCACTGAAATACTTCCGAAATTTTTAATTCAAAATCTGTAAGGAATCAGACCTAGCTCTAGTTACGGAAATTAATCCTCATAATATATACTATTTATTAAAAATAAAAACATAATTTATTTTTCTGGTTGGTCACTATTCTAGCTGCCTGCGAGTGGGACCCACCAGATTTCTTTTTATACAATCCAAATATACTAGCATGCTTACAACATTATGAGAAAAGCAAATATATGATCAAATACAAAATTTAACGGTCAGATTATTAGATCAGGTTAAAAATAGAAATTTACCGATCAAAATTTCGACGAGCCTAAAACGACAATATCTGAATGCGTGGTTGGTGTCTATGGACTCCTGACGATGAGAGGAACTCACTGGAGTTGGTGGTTTTGTCTGAAAGTTACTGAAAAAAGAGATCTGTCGTTGGAAGCAAATGGCTGAAACTTCAGAAGCTTGCAGGCAAAAATCTACACTATTCCAGACAAATCTAAGACTACCAATGTATAAAAGACAACGAGAAGTAGTTGTGGTTAAATTTTCATAATGATCGGAGGTTGTTTGGCCGGTGATCGGAGATGAGAAGGATTCAGGTGCTACAGTAAAAATTTTAGAGAAGTTCAGGGACTAATTCAAACTTCTACAACTGGCCTTTATATAATAGGCTGGCAAATTACCGGTTGGATACCCGTATTTTTAGTAAAAATTCATATTAGTCATTCCTCTTTATACTTTTCACATATGCCATCTTCTCCAATTTTAATAATAATAATAATAACAATAGTAATAATAATAAAAATTTAAGTTATTACAATTATATAGCCTTCGATTTGGTATCGGAACTATCTAAATGAAACTTCATTTCTTGCTCTCTCCTGTGGGCTATAGGGACTTCCACAGCAACTGAAGGGGTTTACAAAAGCACTGCAATTGGTTCTTTTGAGTCTAGAATATTTGCTATAGACTATCTAGCTTTCAAACTTGTGTCTTAACTGGCTTCTCCTCTGGTAGAATATAGCCTGTTTTATATAATTAGATTACACTACTCTTGTAAGTAAGAGCCAGGAACTATATCAATTTTTGAAATCTTCTACTTCATTAGCATTTTCATTCTTAATATTCTCACTGGCATCTTCTCAATTGCACGAAAATAAAAATATGAAGAAAATATGTAAGTATTAAAAATATAGAATGCATAAATAAATATTAAAAATATATATATATAAATTTATATATTAATATTTAAAAAAATATTACTATTAATTAATAATATAATTATAAATAATTTTATTTAGTTAAGAAGAATTTTAACTTCATTTTAAATTTATTTTTTCTTATTTAGGAAAAATTAAAGAAATATATTGTTTAATTAATAGAGGAGGTTATACGACTTAAATATAAGTGAGTGTTTGAGTTAGAAATAAATGTCTGTGTTGGACGTGGGAATCCTAATTTTTTAAATTTGTAAAGAGGGCCCAAAAATTTCGAGGAATTTTCCTGAAGTTACGGGAAAAAGTCTAAAAGTTGAAGTGTTTGTGCATCATATGTAAAAATGCAAGGACCTAATATTTTTTTTTGGCCGAATGCCTCATTTCACCCCTTAATTTTACCCTTTTGGCTCGTAACACACATAAACTATCATATGCTAACTACAACAAACAGTGACTTACAAATTCTATAGCTAGTAACAAAATATTTGAAACTAAAATAGAATAGAGTTTAAATAAAAGGCTCAAGAATTTGCACCTCAAAAATACAAGTTCAAACTAGCACATTGTGCTACAAAATATCGTGTCCAAATACCACTATAACTAAAAATATATGTGTCCAATACTACTACAATTCATAAACAGATTAACATAAGCACATTGTTTTTGTTTTTATGTTGTAGTTTTTTCGAAGTAATTGTAGCTCAAGGATTAAATAGGTTTTAAATAGAAGTTTAGATGATTTATTGGTTAGAACGATAATTGATGAGTGTTATGGGTCAAAAGATTAAAGTTAAAGGTGAAATAGGGTATTTAGCCATGTTCTTTTTTCCTACTTTTGATATAATACAAAATATTTGTATTTATGCAAATGAAATTATAACTATTAAATTAATTTTTATTTAATTACAATCATTAATTATCTTGATGTATCAATATTTGTAAAATATATAAATTGTTATAATTAATTAAATTTTAATTTAACAGTCTTAATTTTAATTGTATAGGTATAACTGTTTACATGGTAGGATGGTTTTTTTTTCTATAAAATAAAGAAAAAAACAAAATATGTGCGTCGTCCCGTCGTTTAATGACGGGAAATAAATAAGTCATCTTGGGTCCACCGTGGAGAGTTAGAGTAGACTACCACTCGTGTAAACAGCAACCTGGGGGACCCAACAAAGGCCAAAAGCATATGAGGAATTTTGGACAAAACAAACCGACAATTATCTCTTCGCTCAAAGATAATTACTCAAACTGAAAAGACTTATATATCCTTAACTGTTTCCGTAAATTCCTAATAAGTCCCATTGTTGGCTTTTGGATGCCTTCAATTTACCTTTTTAGCCTCTTCAGTTTTGGCGGGTTATGTGTTAATAAAAAGCATCAGCAATATAATAAGGGTACTATTGTAAATTTTTGTTTTCTAAACGGCTACTTTTCTGTCCGTCTTTCCAGCTTTAGATCATTAAGAATCTTGCTTTTTTGTTGAATTTTGAATCACATACCTAAATTGCCCTTATAGTTTCGATTATTTTCACAAGGTGACACTACTATGCTGTAAGAAGTTATGCTGTTATAGATGCACGATTTTGCGAAATTGCCCCTTAAGCAATTCCTTTCTTGATTTAGAAAAATCTAGTGCACCTGCAATATTCTGTTCTTTCTGTCTCATATTAATTTTATTAAATGCTGTCATAGTGAACTGACTTAATATTTTGCCCTTTCATCTTGGTAAATGGAATCTTCAAACCTTAAATTTACACATGACATGTATTTTTATGTTGGTATTTTATGGATAATTATTAAATATTTATAAATAAAATATTTAATTATGTTTAACTAATCGGGTCTTATTAAAATTATAAAACCATTATACATAATTTTTGATATATCATATTATGTATATACTAAATTAATAACGGATAACATATAAAATAACTGATAAAATATAAAAAAATAAATTTTAGTGAGTAATAAATTATTATTATTAAACTATTACATATTTATCATTTTTTATAAATTTAAAGTTAAATATTTTTAAAATGCATTTCTAAATAGAAAATCTATAAACTTAAAATAGTACGAATTTTCTTTTAATGAACAAATTAGTAAATAGTAATATTCTAACAACTAATTACAAATTAAGGCAATTTTAAACAATCATCAAAGTGCATATGTGTAATATTTTATTGAAAAAGTTGTCGTTAAAAAATATTTTTATTTTTTAATATTTAATTTATATGACATTTTTTATAACTATAAATTAATTTTATTTATTCAACATTAGAAAAAAATAAAATAATACTTGATAATATTCTTTTATTTTGAAAAGTTATTTTAAAATTAGTATGCAGTTGATTTTCTCTTATAATATATATATATATATTTGAAAAATCTTTTAATTTTGTTAAAAAAAAGTTTAATAAGCTAATAGATTACATTTCTAAATAAAAAAAAATCAATAACCTTGAAACTATAAGCTTTTTTTTTTATTTTGTTTAACAAATAAGCTATTTAGTTGTGATAATAAAATTAAGCCCAATTGAAAATTTGATTAAAATAATAATCAATATCTATACTTATTTTATTATATGTTGGTCATGCTATAAAAACATGCTAAGTAAATGAAAAATGAAGCAATTCAATGATAATATTTGGTTAATCATGAAAGGGGCAATTCAGTAACGAAGAGCAGGAAGCGAAGGAAGTGGCATTTGCGTAATAACACTTTAAAGTCAAGACCATATTCTTGACGCAAAGCTCAAGAATCCAAAACCCCACCAATAGCAAGCAGTAAAAAAAAAGTTTAGTATTTTCAAGTAAACTTTCATTTTCCTCATTGTTAAAAAAAGAAAAGAAAAAAAGAAACTTTCATTTTCCTCTTTTGATCTCTCTATCTAACTCTTCCTTTCTTGCTAAGTTGCTTACACTTTACATACACACTTCAAATCTCTCTCTCACTCTTTTTTTTTTGGTTAAATTTTTTCATCTGTGAGTTCTAAGCATCATTGCTACTGCTATGGTTTCTCTGCGTTGTTGCTTAATTTGCTTTTTCTGCAGTTAATAAATTAGGTGATGTTTCTTTTTTCTTTTTTTTTTTTTTTTTTTTTAATCTTACATATGCCAGATTCAATGTCTTCCTCCTTCTTCTTCTGAGTTTACTGGTAACTGCTTTTCTTTTTTTCAAAAAAAAAAAATATTTTGGTGAAATGTGGTGTTGAGCAAGCGATAATGAGCTCTAAATGCTGGTGTTTTTTGCAGAGGAAGTGTACGGACAGGGAGATAGAGGGGTAAAAATGTCATCTTCGTCGAGAGGGGTGCAGGATCAAGGAACGCCGCAGCCGCAGCGGCGGATCATGAGGACGCAGACAGCTGGAAATCTTGGAGAATCGATATTTGATAGTGAAGTGGTTCCATCTTCGCTTGTTGAGATAGCACCTATTCTTCGCGTTGCTAATGAAGTTGAATCTAGCAATCCTCGAGTTGCTTATCTTTGTGAGTCCATTATCAGAATAATAATAAAAAAAAAAAACTCTTTTTTCTTTTTTGTTTCTGAAAAAAGTTATTTCTGAATTGATAAAATGTGCTTGAGGTTTTGTTTTAAATTGGTTAAAAAGTTTATAATTTTGACAACATGATATATTTTGAGCTGTGCGATAAATTTCTAGGGTTTACTTTGTATCTGATTGTGGCTATGCTTTTTAATGTAGGCCGATTTTATGCCTTTGAGAAAGCGCATAGGTTGGATCCCACTTCTAGTGGACGTGGTGTTCGACAATTTAAAACTGCTTTACTTCAACGTCTTGAAAGGGTAAGCTTTTTCTATCTGCTTAATTGAGGAGAGGAGTTTCTTGAGCATGATATTTTAAATAATGGAATCATAATTAGTAAAATATCTTTTGAGCATGGAATGGCAACATTATAATTACAATTATTTAAATATGTAGAACTGTTAAATCATACTATTTTACCATATAAGCTTGTAGAACTTTATGACTCAGTATCTATAATCGTATTACGCAATGGTCTGAACTTGATTTTGAATTTGTGATGTTTTGACTCATTTACTCAGTTTTTGTTTTTAAAAAACTTTTAAAAATGTGAAGATGTAGGAGTTAGCTCATGATTTTAATAACAATGTCAGAAAGACAGGTGAATTGTCTCTTTTGCAATTTGTACAACTTGCAAATGATTTTTTACTGTTTATGCATCAAAGCTTTGCTAATGTGTATTTTTTTACTAATCAGCAGTGTGAAAAAATGTGCCTTTAATTCATCAAATGAGTTAAGCTAGGTTTATTGTTGGTTTCCGCCATTGTTGACAAGACAATGGGTTCAAACTATTGACTTAATTCTATATTTTTCATGTTGCAAGCAATGGGAGCAGTGTTTTCCAAGACAGTGAGACATTCCTAGGTCCTCAATTATTGACTTGAGCTTGCATAGTGTATAATCCATTAGTTCTTCTTTTTCTCTAGGCTTGACATCTCTATTTTAGGGGTGCGTTTTTGAGGATATATAAACAGTAATTGTACAAAGGATTAAGAATACTAATTTAATTTAGTTAGTTTTTACCTGGAGTTAGATTGATGTGTGTTTGGGATCCTAATTGTTTAAGGGGAGAAGTTCCTATGGATTCATATCCATGTAATGTGCAATTCTACAAAAATGTATCAAATAAGAATAAATATTCCAAATAGGATGTGATGTTGGTATCAATCAATGCCACATTCTAAAATGAAAGTCTGAGCACCCAAGATCTACTTCTCAGGAAACTAAATAATTGTTGTATTTTTGACAAGTAAATAGTGTATAACTCAGTAATGCCCCTATTTTTTGCTTTCTATTTTTTTTTTCTTTACTGGTTCTGTTTTTAACCAGTGAATTTTCCTTATTTGTCTTGCAGGAGAATGATCCAACCTTGAAGGGAAGGGTTAAAAAGAGTGATGCTCGAGAAATGCAGAGTTTTTATCAGCATTATTACAAAAAGTATATTCAAGCATTGCAAAATGCTGCTGATAAAGCTGATCGGTTAGTTATTTGGCTTTGAGAGAGGATTTTTTTTCAATGTGCAATAAGTAGCTTCTTTAAGTAATATTCTTCTAAATTCGTGCCTAGTTGATGATATTGACAATTTGTTTTCTCTTTAAATCCAGTGCACAACTTACAAAGGCATACCAAACTGCTAATGTCCTCTTTGAGGTTTTGAAAGCTGTTAATATGAATCAATCTATCGAAGTGGATCGTGAGGTGAAACTTTGTGACATTTACTTTATTGTTGCTCTAGCTGCTGTTTCATTGTTGATATTTCTCTAGCTGCCCATTGCTTAATGAATTATGAACTTTTTACTCACTGGCTGTTACATATCCTCTCTCAACATCTGTAAAGATTCTAGAGGCTCAGGATAAAGTTGCAGAGAAGACTCAGATATATGTCCCTTACAATATCCTTCCTCTTGATCCTGATAGTGCAAATCAGGCAATTATGAGATATCCTGAGGTGTTTTTCCTTTTATATGCTTTGACTAGTGACCTTCAGTTTAGCTTTTCTTTTTTACAATTAGAATGCTTGTAAATTTTTGTCATTGTAGATCCAAGCTGCTGTTTATGCACTACGTAACACAAGGGGTCTTCCGTGGCCCAATAAGAAAAAGGATGAAGATATTTTAGATTGGCTTCAGGCAATGTTTGGGTTTCAGGTGATTTGACCAAGATAATTGTTTCTTTTGTGCCGTTGTGCATTGGAATTTGTTAGTTGAATATGATCGGGAGTGCATAACTATATGTACTGAATATGCAGAAGGATAATGTGGCTAATCAAAGGGAACACTTAATCCTATTGCTTGCAAATGTTCACATTCGGCAAATTCCGAAGCCTGATCAACAACCCAAGGTTTGTGGTTTAAAAGGTTTCATCTCTTAGTTTGCACATTACAGGAACATCTATAAAGCACAAGAAAAAGGATTGATTTTGTTATTCTTTCAAAAAATGGCATTGTATAGCAAATAGTAGAAACAGTTCTCAAACTGATTTTAATTTTAGTATTTACCATAACCAAGTGATGGAAATAAAATAGAAGATACTGTAGCAATTAAATTAGTTTTGATTATGGGACAATATTTGATTAATCTTATTCCATAAAACTAGCAATATGTTTTCATTTTCTTATCATTCATTTACTTCCATTTCTATTTTAGTTGGATGAGCGTGCTTTAACAGAAGTGATGAAGAAGCTTTTCAAGAATTACAAAAAATGGTGCAAGTACCTTGATAGAAAAAGTAGCCTTTGGTAAGAGTTCATGTATTTTTGTTGAATTACTAGTACTTTCTATTAAGCCGACATCTTGGGTTTACAGTATTCCTGACTCCTGAGTATGGTGTCTTTTCATTCTATAAAATGAATTTATTTTAGTTGGTAAAGTAGATGGATTATTTTATCGTTGTTCTGTTTTCCTGAATGATTTTAATAAGCTTTGGAGGATTATTTATTAAATGTGATAATAGGAAAAAATGGAAGTGGAGGGAGGTTAACTGAATTTGCTTATGGAGTAAGGATGCAAGTAAATGGGTGTGCAGATTTGTGATTCCTTTAATATTTTCTTATGTAGGGTGTAATCTACAATTTCACTTCCCTTGAATATGTAAGATAGAAATCCAAGTAGTAAAGGGGGATTAAGAAGTACAAGCCTTGGATCTTTCCTTTTTCGTTAATTTCTTTGTTCCTCTATGACATTGTGCATTTAAATTGCTTAGGGCTCTGTAAGCGTTACTGTACAGTGTAAATATGAGGTTAATGACGTGAGAAAAAATGAACAAGATTATTCTTATTTTTTCAGTCAAATCCCTCCCCATGCCCCACTCTTTCTTTTTTGAGGGGATGGGAGTTCCAATCGTAGCAAATTTCTGATTTTGAATTAATCTTTATTGATACTATAATTATTCATTTTTGGTATCTAAATTTTTTCAGGTTGCCAACCATACAACAGGAGGTGCAGCAGCGTAAATTGCTTTATATGGGTCTGTATCTTTTGATATGGGGAGAAGCTGCAAACTTGAGATTCATGCCAGAATGCCTGTGCTATATTTATCATCATGTATGTGTCAATATGGTCCCATCTTATAATTGCATTATTCCTATGTGCTTTCTTATCCCATTAAGAAACATATCATTTTGTTTTTGATCCATACCTTCTCCACTTGTCATCAGTTTAGGCCTAATGTGGATGAGCTCCTAATATTGACTATTCTGGATAAGTCGATTGATTAGCTGAAAAATGTTCAATGGAGAGAAAATATGGTTTCAACTTGAAAATGCTACCATTCATGAGTTTTTATATGAAAGGCTAAACATCTCAATATTTATGTGTTTATTTTTAATTCATGTGATTGGTTGCTTAGCTGTTGTGCTTTTTGCAGATGGCCTTTGAGCTGTATGGCATGCTAGCTGGGAATGTCAGCCCCATGACGGGGGAAAATGTTAAGCCTGCTTATGGAGGTGAAGAAGAGGCATTCTTGAAAAAAGTTGTTACTCCTATCTATGATGTCATTGCAAAGGTGTTGCATGTGAAACGCTTCTCTTTCCCTTTTTTTCAAGTCAGAAAATTGTCTCCCATTTTTCTTTTTGGTTAAGCTCATAATGTCATTAAGGTTCTGTTCCTTGACAGGAATCTACAAGGAGTAAAATGGGGAAATCAAAGCATTCTCAATGGAGGAACTATGATGACTTAAATGAATATTTCTGGTACTAGTCTTGTTTGTTTATTTTATAGGTTTCCTCTGTCCTATATCTATCAAATGATTAATTTACAATTGTATGATTTGTAGGTCAGTTGATTGCTTTCGATTAGGTTGGCCAATGCGTGCTGATGCAGATTTCTTTCATTTACCTGCTGAAGATTTCCGTTATGAAAAAAATGGGGTATTCTAGTTTTCTAATGTCCTTTCTTTTTCTTGTTATGTGCAATATACCTTCTAAATACAAACATGTATCTGATGCCATATTGATGTGTGCCTGTGCTTTTGTGCCTAGGCTTAAAAGCCCTTTTGTTCTAAAGTGTGCGTAGGACATCAACAACACTGTCATGGTGTTTCACCAAATTTTTTTCAATGTGCTCACTATAATTTGTTTTGGCCAAAAGCTCATTTTGCCCATTAAACTGTTACTCGGTGTCCAAATTGGTACAAATTAACTTATTTTGACAATTTAACATGAGAATTTACTTTTTGGCCAAATTTAACAAAAAACTTTTACTTTTTGAATCAAACCAGCACATTCTTCTAAAAACATATTAAAGAATAATATTTATATAATTTTAAAATTGAAAAATCAATTTTGTAATTTAAAATTACAAAAATGAAAGTTTGATAAAAATAATTAAAATCATGTAAAAGGCTTGAAATTCTTGAATAAGATCAAAATTTTGGAAATCTAACCAGCAACAAAAAGAAAAAAGTATTTCTAAATATGATTTCACTGTATTAATATATTTATTTCTTATTTGAAATTAGTGAAAATTCAATGGCAAAATTGAGCTTTCGTCCAAAATTTCCTGCTTTTGGTTTATTCCAACAATGTATTTTTGAGTACTTCAAAGACTGGTGCATATGTTTTGTTCAACTTTCTCTGTACCACTGTTTTAATTTTGCATGATCTATGAAGCTACAAGTACAATTTGTGTGAACAAAACTAGATATATGGTCTTGGGAGATTCTTTTTATTACTTATTTCAAAGACTTTGATGTTTTAGTCTGCTGATGGTGGACTCGTGCAATCTGATCTTCCTCATGCATGGACTATAATGTAATGTTTACTGTTGTGGATTATGGTATACAGGAGAATAGCAAACCAGCATTTGGAGATCGATGGTTGGGGAAAGTTAATTTTGTTGAGATACGTACATTTTGGCATATCTTTAGAAGTTTTGATCGAATGTGGAGTTTTTTTATTCTATGCTTACAGGTATGTTTTTTTTTTTTTTTCCCTTTGTTGCACTCTGTTGTTCTTTTTTTTTTTTTAAAAAAAAATAATTGTTTGATCTTTTTTATATGTTTCTGATGCTGGCATATTATCTTCAGGCGATGATTATTATTGCTTGGAATGGTTCAGGGGAACCAGGTGCAGTCTTTAGTGGTGATGTGTTCAAGAAAGTGTTGAGTGTCTTTATAACTGCTGCAATACTAAAGCTTGGGCAAGGTAAGCATGCATATAACTTCTATTCCTTGTCCTAGGAACATTGTATATATTATATGTACTAATTATTCTTTGACTGCTAATAGTATATTTATTCTCTTTGAAAGGGAGAAACCTGTAATTTATTGAAAGTTGGTTGTGCATGATATAACTAAGGCATTGGATGCATATCTTAATTTTGTTTGCTTTGGCCTTTCTTTTTCTTTCTGTCCATATGTTTTGAAATATGCTAGCTCGCCCTATTTCTCTGTAATTTTATGTTTGAGATCTTTCAAGGATCATGCAATTTGTATGATAAGAATGTTGTTATAATTATTTTTATTGTTATCAACTTATCATCATCATCATCATTTTTTTTATTATTGTTTTTGTTGTTATTACTATTATTATTTTGCACGAGATTTCTATCATTTGGGAATTTGATTTGTGACAAGATCTCTGTTTAACCTTGAAGCTGTCCTTGATGTAATCCTTAGTTGGAAGGCACGGCAGATCATGTCATTCCATGTTAAGTTGAGATATATTCTGAAGGTTGTTTCAGCTGCTGCTTGGGTGGTGGTTCTACCTGTTACTTATGCTTATACTTGGGAGAATCCTCCAGGATTTGCTCAAACCATTAAAAGTTGGTTTGGCAACAATTCAAGCTCGCCTTCCTTGTTTATTTTGGCTGTAGTTATCTACTTGTCACCAAATATGTTAGCAGCAGTTTTGTTTCTTTTTCCCTTCCTGCGTCGATTCCTTGAGAGTTCTAACTATAGGATTGTGATGCTCATGATGTGGTGGTCACAGGTATGCAGATTGCATTCTTTCTTTTCCTTTGTTCTGCCATCCCTTTTGCTTCATTTAGTTGGCTGAAATATTTTGTAAATGGGACCTTTGATGAGAACATTTTAGCTGTAATAATTGATATCAAGCATACTTTTTTGCTCAAATTGAATTTTTTTAAGCATGCCTATGTATGATATTGCAGCCACGGCTATATGTTGGGCGAGGAATGCATGAGAGCACTTTCTCTCTCTTCAAGTAAGGATTGATTGCTAGAGTGAAACTTTTGAAAAATGACAATGCAGTTTTAAATCTACAATTTGGTATCTAATGCCTTGATTTGAACATTCAGGTATACAATGTTTTGGGTTCTTCTTATTATGACGAAATTGGCATTTAGTTACTACATTGAGGTGTGTCATACTTGGTACTCTTGCTTCCTATAATCTTCAATTACTTTCTTCAACAGTAGAAAGTTCAGAGAGAAGACAAAATTTCATAATTTTCTTGCTTGTTTTGTGTTCCTTGGATCAAAGAAAATCTTATCGTTGATGTGAACCTTCTTTCTTGTTCCATGATAATATTTCTCTTGTAATCAATGAACAAAATGAAGACAGCCCATGGATATTGATTGTGCTAAATTAACTGAATCCTTAGTATGTTACTTTGCAAGGAAATTCAATTCTAATGATCATTTATTGGTTGCAGATAAAGCCTTTAGTTCGTCCAACAAAAGATGTTATGAGTGTTCATGTCTCAACTTTCCAGTGGCATGAATTCTTTCCACAAGGTAATCAATGTGAAGATAATAAAGATCATCTTTTTATGTTATTTATCAATAAAAAAGTTCATGTGTTTTTGTTTCTTTGCAGCAAGAAACAATATTGGAGTTGTGATTGCACTATGGGCTCCAATTATTCTTGTATGGTTTTATCTTTTTCATTTACGAAATCATCTTTATTTTTATTTGAACAAAATGCAGTACGGATTCTGACGCATTAACTTTTCTATTAGGTATATTTTATGGATACCCAGATCTGGTATGCAATATTTTCTACACTATTTGGAGGTATTTATGGCGCATTACGACGTCTTGGAGAGGTTAGGACGAAATTTACGTATAAGTCCCTATAATCACATTTATGTTCAGCGTTATTTGTACACTTATTTTCCTGATTTATCTGAACAGAATCTTTGATTACTAAAATTATGTTTCACAAAACTGAAAATCAAGAGCCAAGCATTTCAACTTAATTTTAAGATTCAGCACTGAACATAGAGTCATTTCTTAGCATTCCTGCAAAATTTTAGGGCTTATAACCACAGGGTCACAAGTTCTGGTTTTAGTACTAGTCATTCCATGCAGAATGTTGAAAGTATGTTGATCTCCAACCTTGTTTGGGAGGACCACGCTATATGTATGCTTTTTTGGTTCTCAATATTGTCACAAGTGTCAAAATTAGTGGCTTCTAGATTTCAGTTCTTCCAACTTCTAGTGGTGTGTTAAGTGTCCTTGAGCATTATCATTTTTGTCAATTGGGGTAGGACCTTGTGCTCACAATGCCCATCTTTATTTAGTTATACCTAGAATTGGAAAAGAACACAAGAAAGACCTAAAGTGTCCTGCTACTTAAGCTGGAATTATGAAATTTACATTTTAACTTCTATAGACTTCTAAAAAGGCTCCTTCATTTCTTGGATTTTAATATTAAATCTGAGACCATTTGGCTGACATTCTGATATGCTTTAATGATAATAAAGCTGTGATAATCTACATTAAATCTGAGACCATTTCACACATAAAAATGTTTATTCCTCACTGAGATATACTTTTAAGGCAATTTGTTAATTACAGTCTGTGTTGGGGTTAGTGTCTTGTAAATATTATGATTGCATGAAAATCAAATTTTGACCATTCTGCATCATGCTGGTAGAATGCTTTTCATAAGATTGGTGTCATTCTCATGCATTCTGCTTGATTGGTTGTTGGTTCACATTTGTGTTTAATATGTTTCTGTTAGACCTGGCTGTTGCTTTATGAATATAAAAGATAGTACTTGTACTTCATGAATGTATTTATTGTTCTCTTTACCATTTCTTGGATATTTGTTCTTGATTAATAAATCTTTCTAGTTTGATTTTGTCTTCATAACATGTGATTTGTATTTCAAGAATTGGTTGCCATTTATTTGCTTTCTGGTATGAGAACTTTGAGATCAATGCAGAAAGAATTCTTTGATCCTTTCTTTTGTCTGCTCTAACCTCTTATATCTATTTCAGATTCGGACATTGGGAATGCTTAGATCTCGTTTCCAATCAATTCCTGGTGCCTTTAATGATCGTTTGATTCCAGAGGAGAAGAGTGAGCCAAAGAAAAAAGGACTAAAGGCCGCCTTGTCTCGCAATTTTCCTGTGGTGAGACATCAATGTTGTACACACAGATTAATGTGTTTGTACAAACACATGCACAAACACATTGAGAGATTCAAATTTGTGACCTTGGTGACTTGTTTAATAAATTTTTTATGAAAACACTGTTCCCTGGACTTTTGATGCAGATTACGTCTAATAAAGAGGATGGTGCAGCGAGATTTGCTCAGTTGTGGAACACAATTATTAGTAGTTTCAGAGAGGAAGATCTAATAAGCAATAGGTAACACTGCTGCTTTAAAGGACTTAATATGAATTCTAGTTTTTAGTTTTTAGTTTTTGATTTATGTGCCTACGTGAATTTGACCTGGATTTCTAATGTTCAGGGAAATGGATTTGTTGCTTGTTCCATATTGGGCAGATGAAGATTTGGGTATTATACAGTGGCCTCCATTTTTACTTGCTAGCAAGGTCTCTTTCTATGTAGCTGACTTGCAAATATGCATTACATTATTACTTGGATGTTGTGATTTTAATTCTTTATATCCTTTTAGATCCCAATAGCATTAGACATGGCCAAGGACAGCAATGGTAAAGATAAAGAGCTGAAAAAAAGAATTGAGGCTGACAACTACATGTCCTGTGCTGTTCGTGAATGTTATGCATCATTTAGGAACATCATCAAGTTCTTGGTAAAAGGCAAACGTGAAACAGAGTGAGTTCCCATGCAATGTAGATATTTTTAAGTGAAACTCCAAAGCATATGTTGTTCCAAGTTCATTCTGAGCTACAATTTTCTGAACTCACATTAACTGTTCCTTGTTCTCTTGATGGATTTTTCAGAGTGATTGAATTCATATTTTCTGAAGTTGAAAAACACATAGACGAGGGCACCCTGATAAGTGAATTCAAGATGAGCGCTTTTCCTAGCCTCTATGAACATTTTGTGAAGCTTATCAAATATTTGGTAATAAGCAATATCCTGTATCATAATATTTTGATTGCGCTAGGAGTGGCCAGAAGCCCTAACCCTTCTGGAAATATTTTGCAGTCAGACAATAAACCGGAAGACAGAGATATAATTGTGATTCTCTTCCAGGACATGTTGGAAGTTGTGACACGAGACATTATGATGGAGGATCAAATATCAAGGTGTGACATCACAATGTAATCATCTTATTAAGCTTCTTTTCCTTCTAATTTCTTTCTAATGATATTGCCTTTTTCTTTCTGAACAGTTTAGTGGATTCAATGCATGGTGGATCTGGACATGAGGAGATGATACCCCTTGATCAACAGCATCAGTTGTTTGCATCTTCTGGAGCTATTAAGTTCCCTATTGAACCTGTAACAGAAGCTTGGAAAGAGAAGGTGTGTTTCACTAACAGAGATATACCATCACAAATGTTTGTATGTGAGCATGCACATGTTATAGACAAACTTAGTTGTTTACACCCATCTAATATTTTTTGTTATTATATTTGCAGATCAAGAGGCTTTATCTATTACTCACAACAAAAGAATCTGCGATGGATGTACCGTCCAACTTAGAAGCCAGGAGGCGCATATCTTTCTTCTCAAATTCATTGTTCATGCTCATGCCTGATGCACCGAAAGTTCGCAATATGCTTTCTTTCTCGTAGGTGCTCTTGCTTTTTCTTGTTTAATTTTTTTTATTGAAATGTCTCTACAACCCAAGAAAAAATAATACCGTAGCCACTTCCAATACACACTTCATCACCAAATCATTTCACATATTTTTTTTTGTTCATTATGAACTGTTGAACCTTGTCAATATCAAATTCTCAATCCCTTGCAAAAAAGGTTCTAAGTCGGCTATCCCATCCTTAAAATCAATCTTAAACTTTGGGTGAATTGGTATTTGAAATACCAAGTCCCTTGATACACTGTTGTGCATTACATACGAGAGTCTGCATGGTATTATACACAATGAAAAATGACTATTTGATGTATTATTTATTGCAGAGACATAAAGTTGTGTATTCTTCCTTTTGTTACTTTGTACTAGTAATATTCTGATGATATAAACCCTTGATTATGTTATTAATTTTCGTACAATGGTTAGCATGCTCTATATTGTGTTGTTTCTATTGTCAATTTATATTAAGATCACTTTTTCAACTCCATATGATTGATAAAATGAAGTTGTATACATATAGGGAAACTTGCTGCTTTATTTTCCCCCTTTTGAGAAGGATTTTTTTTTCTTTTGAATCTTCTGTATTTTATGATTGGTTATTTAACAAAATGAAGAAATATCAAACTTCTTCTCATATGGTACTTTATCTTGTAGTGTTTTAACTCCATACTACACAGAGGAGGTACTGTTTTCATTGCATGATTTGGAAGTGCCAAATGAAGATGGTGTATCAATTCTCTTTTACTTGCAAAAAATATTTCCAGGTTGGGTTTCTATATCCTGTCAATTACTATTCTAGATTATATATTTTATGCGTATTATTGGTCTTATAACTATAGTAATGCACAGATGAATGGAACAACTTTCTTGAAAGAGTAAAATGCTCCAGCGAAGAAGAGCTCAAAGAAACAGATGAATTAGAAGAAGAACTTCGTCTATGGGCCTCATACAGGGGCCAAACATTGACTAGAACTGGTAAGTTCTTTTCTTTTTTTTTTAATGGACTCGTACATGTACATGTAATATTTTCTCTGTCCATTATTGTACCTTGTTTTGCTCCCCCTTTCCTTTCTTAATGAGTTGTTTTAATAAACATATGAATTCTTTGTTTTTTCTTTTTACTAAAACAATATTACAAATGCCAGTAAGAGGGATGATGTATTATCGGAAAGCATTGGAGCTTCAGGCTTTCCTTGATATGGCCAGACATGAAGGTAACTGTAATATATCTTGTAATCTGTTGAATAGTCTATTATTTGGTGTTGTGTGTTTATGATGGGAGAACTATTTCCTTTTAATCATAGGTATACAATGAATATGTTTCTTAACCTGGTAATTATGCTTGCTTAGATTTGATGGAGGGTTACAAAGCCATAGAATTGAATACAGAGGATCCAACAAAGGGGGAGAGGTCAATGTTGGCACAATGTCAAGCAGTAGCTGATATGAAATTTGCATATGTTGTATCATGCCAGAAGTATGGGATTGACAAGAGATCTGGCGAGCCTCGAGCACAGGATATCTTGAGGCTCATGACAAAGTACGTTGATGTTAACTTTTCGATTGAATAGCTGATTTATTTAATGTATTTTCTTTAATATCTTGAGGCTCATGACCCCTGGATGTATTTTCAATTGGTAGATATCCTTCTCTCCGTGTGGCATACATTGATGAGGTTGAAGTAACTAGCAAAGACAAGTCCAAGAAGAACAACCAAAAAGTATACTATTCTGCTCTGGTGAAGGCCGCCTCACCCAAATCCATTGATTCTTCAGAGCCAGTACAAAACCTGGACGAGGTAGATCCAACTATTTCAAAAGCTTGGTTTTTATTGGATTCTTACTAGGAAAATCTTATATAATTTGCTGTATTGTACAACATTGTTTCAAGAAAAAGATCTCTAAAACATTTTTGCCCTAGCTTGAAAAGCATTTATTGCACGCATGCAATTGACCAACCTGCAAGAACTTTGCAAATGATCTTTTTCTAGACTTTCTTCTTTTGAAAAAAAAAAAAGGATAAGTAATCCTGTTTGCGTGTTTTTTGCCAAATGAGTTGTGTTGAACTTCTTTCTGGTTGATGCAGCAGTATAAAAGATGACGATGATCATTGATTTAAAATAATATTGCTTCCTCTTGATGCTTCCTTGCATAAGCAGTTGACAATTTTTGAATTATGTTCCTGCTGGTTATAAGAAATGGTTCCATTTGGATGCTTGGTATGAACTATGTGTTCATGTGATGAATCTATTATAATAGCTGTGTCAAAGTCCTTGTGTATTGTCAGATTGTATTACCTATTCATTCTTCATTTCAAGCTTGAAAGATTTATTATAGGGAAAACTAAAATGGGTTTTGTAGAGGAACTACAAACATTTTTGTGCAGGTACAATGTAGTTTCTCTAGCATGAAGCCCTACCTACCATCTTGTTCCTTGTCATTGAATTGACAGATGATATCCTGTTTTCTTCATCTATCTCATTCCATGTTTGCATTCATGTCTTAGCCATTCACATTTCATTCTCTTGCTTTCCTTGTGCAGGTCATTTATCGGATCAAACTTCCAGGACCAGCCATCTTGGGTGAGGGAAAACCTGAAAACCAGAATCATGCTATTATCTTCACTCGCGGAGAAGGATTGCAAACAATAGATATGAACCAGGTTTTTTTCCCGTCCAATCAGTTGTGAACCCTGGTAATGGGTGGTATCATTAAATCCTAGGAAGCATTTCTTTCTTAATCTATTGTTGTTGTTGTTGTTGCTTTTTTTTTTTTTTTTTGGCAGGATAATTATATGGAAGAAGCCTTAAAAATGAGGAATTTGCTGCAAGAATTTCTTAAAAAGCATGATGGTGTGAGATATCCTACAATACTTGGACTAAGGGAGCATATATTTACGGGAAGGTACTTTATAATTTCTGACATATGCTACTTTCATGCAATGATAAATATTTGGGTGTTATATTTTAATGATTTTTTTTCTTATGTGGGTGCAGTGTGTCATCTCTTGCATGGTTTATGTCAAATCAGGAGACCAGTTTTGTGACTATAGGTCAGAGACTGTTGGCCAACCCACTAAAGTAAGTTATGGTGATTTGAAAATTATATTGCAAACTCTTTCACGCCCTCTGTGGTTCTCTTTTTCTGCCCATAGAGTTTGGAAAGAAACCAATGAAAGACATAAAATTCTAGCCAAGTAGTTTGAGTGAGTTTCAATGTAATTAGTTATGCTAATGTGAAAATATGGAGTTCAAATCTATAGGTGATAATTTCCTGCAAATACTGAGTCCATTCAAATGCAGTTCTTAATATCAAATATTGTAATTTTTATGTGGAGTTTGACTGCACCTTGTTGACTTGCTGCAAGTCACATTTTGTTGATGTCATTTCAATGCTATCGGTACTACCCACTTGTTCAAATCAAAGGAAGGAATGTCGAAAGGGTATCAATGTAGTCATGGAAAATTATGTTTAGATGTAATAAAATTTTTCTTGCAAATGTTTTATTTAGGATGAACTGTGTTGCTCAATCCTGGGATCAGTTGGGTTCTTTGAAATCAGATATAGGGCTCTTTGAAATCAGATATAGGGCTTAAATATTTTTTAGTGTTCTTATAAAGGTGAACATAGAGATGTGGGGCCATAACCATGGTCTAAATTTAACGGTACTTTTCCTTTTAGAAATATATTGACATCTTCGGGAAAGCGTGAAGAGAAATGGTGGTAATTGTCATTTTGAACCATGCAGAAATGATTTAGGTATTGATCAATAATATTTTTATTTAGTACCTTAAAGACCTGCCTTAGGTGCTTTTCTAATTACATTTAACATTTTATATTGCGACAATTTTCTCAGTGTGGATGGCAGCTGTTTAAATTTGAGAAACATATTATTCTGCACATTGTCCTTTTTTGTTTTGGTAGTCATAGGTTTTCATTGGTTGTGAACATATTACCATCTTTAGCTCAAGTTGACATTTGGCACAGATGTAATTTGGTTTTTTTGTTTATTATGCAAATTTTTAACAAAGCTATGTTTTACTTCTATTTAGGGTTCGGTTCCACTATGGTCATCCAGACGTTTTTGATAGGCTTTTTCATCTCACTAGAGGGGGTGTCAGTAAAGCATCTAAGGTTATCAACTTGAGTGAAGACATATTTGCTGGTTTGCTCTAATACAACTTGTTTCTTAGTTCTATCTGTAATTTTGCATTCTTGCTGTTGCAAAGTAACTGTTTTTTAACTTAATTTCAAATGCAGGTTTCAATTCTACACTTCGTCAAGGCAATGTTACTCATCATGAGTACATACAAGTTGGGAAGGGAAGGGATGTGGGACTCAATCAAATTTCTATGTTTGAGGCCAAGATTGCTAACGGCAATGGTGAGCAGACTTTGAGTCGTGATATATACCGTCTTGGACATCGTTTTGACTTTTTCCGTATGATGTCTTGCTATTTCACCACAGTTGGCTTTTACTTCAGTACTCTGGTATGTTGTGAAATTCTATTCCTGTATTTTAAAATTCTGGAGCTGTGCACAGAATGTTGAAGACACTAATAATTTGTTTTCCCCTTGCAGATAACTGTGCTCACTGTTTATGTGTTCCTTTATGGCCGCCTTTATCTTGTTCTTAGTGGACTTGAAGAAGGTTTAATTAGTCAGAAAGCAATTCGAGATAATAAGCCCCTTCAGGTGGCTCTTGCTTCTCAGTCATTTGTTCAAATTGGATTTTTGATGGCCTTGCCTATGCTTATGGAAATTGGCTTGGAAAGAGGTTTCCGAACAGCACTAAGTGAATTTATATTAATGCAATTGCAACTGGCCCCGGTATTTTTTACGTTTTCTCTTGGAACCAAGACACACTATTATGGAAGGACTTTGCTTCATGGAGGAGCAAAGTACAGGCCTACAGGTCGAGGTTTTGTGGTGTTCCATGCCAAGTTTGCTGAAAATTATAGGCTTTATTCTCGCAGCCACTTTGTCAAGGGTATTGAGATGATGATTTTACTCATTGTATACCAGATCTTTGGACAGCCTTATAGAAGCGCTGTTGCTTATGTGTTGATTACTATATCAATGTGGTTTATGGTTGGGACCTGGCTTTTTGCGCCATTCCTGTTTAATCCTTCTGGCTTTGAGTGGCAAAAGATAGTTGATGATTGGACTGATTGGAACAAATGGATTAGTAACCGAGGGGGAATAGGTGTACCGCCTGAAAAGAGCTGGGAATCATGGTGGGAGGAAGAACAAGAGCATCTTCGTCATTCTGGAAAACGTGGGATTGTGGCTGAGATATTGTTGTCTTTGCGATTCTTTATTTATCAATATGGGCTAGTATATCACTTAAAGATTACAAAGAACACCAAAAGTTTTCTGGTATGTCATCTTATGTAAATACATTATCCTTTAATTTATTTGAACTTGTATCTAAAAGCAAAAGATGGAAGCCACAAGATCATTCATGTTCTTTTCATTGATCATAGGTCTATGGAATATCATGGCTGGTCATCTTTATAATATTGTTCATCATGAAGGTAAGCAATTGATTCTTGAATCCTAGTGTATTTTCGACAAATGTTTTCTTAGGCATGTCTTTTGTAGCAACTTAATTTCTCTCTGTCAGTAATAAGTATTTGGCTATTCTAGTTTCCACGGTTCACAAGTTGGGTTCGCTATATCCAACTTATGAATCATTCTCTGAAATTGATGCTCTTGACAAGGCTATAGCCTTTTTTATGATAAAAGAGTTCACGGGCATTAGAAAACAACCTCTGTGTAGAAAATGTGGGATCAAAGTTACTGTTCTTTGAAAACTGCATTTGTCTGTCTGGATTTTGAAATTTATTTAAAGTCACGTGAAATTATGAATTTGTTGTTCCCCTGAACATGCACGAATTCTTGATACACTAGTATATGCATGCATGTAAGCTCAATGTATGTTTTAACATGTCTGTTTTTCTCCTGCAGACAATATCTGTTGGAAGGCGAAAATTTAGCGCAAACTTACAGCTTGTATTCCGGTTAATAAAGGGGTTGATATTCCTTACTTTTGTCTCCATTCTGGTCACTTTAATTGCACTGCCTCACATGACAGTTCAAGACATTGTTGTATGCATTCTTGCTTTCATGCCAACTGGCTGGGGGATGCTTTTGGTAAGTAAATGCACTAGTTATTTGCAGAATTATTGACCATTTATCACGGACATTTCAGAATTATTGACCTTATTGCTTTCAGTGATATTTCATGCATTTGTTTAATTTTAGTGTTAGGAATGTGATGAAGTACAATCAGTAGAAATCATATTCAATTAATAATATAATATCTTTTAGGATGATAGATATCCTTGGTTTGCAAGAGATCATATGCTGTTTTGCATCAAAACATCAATGAGTTTCTCAAACCATCATGAGATTAATAATGTGGATTCAGAATTACAGCAGCCTATATGCAATTCATTGTTAATTTAAATTTTCTTTAAATTGTGTTCCTCTTTTTCATAGATTGCACAAGCTTGTAAGCCTCTTGTTCATCGAGCTGGATTTTGGGGATCAATTCGGACACTAGCGCGTGGTTATGAGATTGTCATGGGCTTGCTTCTGTTCACTCCGGTTGCATTCCTTGCCTGGTTTCCGTTTGTGTCTGAATTCCAGACTCGTATGCTATTCAACCAAGCATTTAGTAGAGGTCTGCAGATTTCACGTATTCTTGGTGGGCAAAGAAAGGATCGCTCTTCTCGTAACAAAGAGTAATCTTGCTGACAGCAACATCAGTATATATTTATTTTGATGCATTTATCATCCCTGTTCTGTCAACAGGCTAGTGAGAATCTTGTCCGTATCTACTGTAACTAAATCTTTGTAATTATGAAATTGTAGGAGGGTATTAATTATGGATGAGATAGGGAGCATTTTTAATTGTTTTAGTAACTTGCACTGGAAAAAAAGAAAGAAAATTTTAGTATAATCATTTTCTGATAATTTGATCAAAGGATGCAAGTGCGTATGATTTTGTATTTTTTAAACAATTGAGAAAATTGCATTGAAATAAATAATATACAAGAAATCAAAGAGCCTTGTGTCCAATAACAAAACTAAATAAACAAAATAAATTTAGAAAGATCTAGATGGCTGAAAAATTACATGTTGAAATTTAAATTACATCCTATTGTAAATTTCTAATCGAGGAGTTGAGGCAACTTCTAAGGCTACGGGAAACAAGATCCTCGTGACTGTCATTCATATCTGATCAGATTCCCTCATCACCATTGATCACCATGAAGCTTGCTGGGAAATTTTCCTTCTTATATACAAGTCTCTTTTTACATGATAATTCAAGGAAATAAGAGACTTTTTTCACCTTATATATGTGTGATTTCTTCCAAGGGTGAAAGATTTGATAGTAGATTTACTATTAAATTTGAAAAACAAAATTGGTTTTAGAATAATTTAAATCTAGAAGAGGAGAGGGGACAAAAACCCCAAGAAGAGACCCAGTAAAGGTAGTAAAAATTATTAATCTAACCAAGGAAAGAAAAAACAAAGGAAAATAAAAGAAGAGAGCTGCTACTGTCAAGAAGCCAGCAATAGCTCAGCTGTGATTTGTAAAAGAAGAATTTCTGAGAAGGGAGAAGAAGGGACTAGAAGAAAAGAGAGAGAAGGGCCAAGCAATGAACACCTTTGCTTATATGATTATTTCTTTCTGGATGATTAGAAACATGCAATGACATTTAGGCCGGGTTTTGTAATAGTATCCATAGACAAACTCTTACCTCATAAGTACAATATTAAGGTCATTGTAACGATTAACTTTAACCCTTTAAGCACAAAATTAAGGTCACTGAAACTAGAGGTATAAACCAACTGAGATAGTCAAAACTCAACTCCATTTCATTTATGATCAAGCGAGCTAGATTATTTAAATTGATCAATTAATATGAGATAAAATATATATATATATATACTAAAAGGTTTTTTTAATTCTTTTAGCTTACAAACATCAATTGAAATAGGGATAAGGGTAAAAAATTACCCTCATATTTACTCTTATTTTCACAGTGGCCACTTTTTTTTTTTTTTTTCCAATTGTAATCACACGAAATTGCGTTTATTTAAAGGTCAATGCAGATGTATGTTATTCTTGCCTTTAAAAACATGGAACTTTTTTGGTTAAAGGAGTGAATATATATATATATATATGTATATATATGCGCTCTTCTTTTTTTTTTTTTTTTTTTTTTTTCTGAAAGGAAAATCTCCAAAATCGAAAAGCTTAAATTCCTAAATCGAAGAAAAAAGTGAGATAATCAATGATGAGAGCATTATAGAAAGAGAATTTTGAAGTAAATTTTGCAGAAAGTTGAAGTTTGCATTTGTGTGAAAATAATGTTAGAGTTGATATAGTTTTTGAATTTATATTTATTAAGGTAGTTTGTTGTGGTTGTGCCATTGCTGAATTTTTTTGAGTTAGATCTTTCAATTCATGTGTTATAAATTCATTAATTTTGTGTGTATTGAATTTGAATTTACATTTTTTTTATATCACTTTTCTAATAAATACATCAAAAATAGAAAAAAATGTGAAAAAAGGTAAATTTAGTCCTAAATAGATTTATTATCTTGCAAAATAAAAGTTAGTATGAAATACTTATAGCATCCACATAGTTTTATCACATTCAATGCATGAAATTACAGAAGGTTCAAAGAAATCATAAAAAGAACTGAAAAAAAAAAAAGATAAACTAGTTTTATCGCATTCAATAAATGAAATTACAAAAAGTTCAAAAAAATCATAAAAAGAACTGAAAAAAAAAAAACTACACCAAATATAATAACAATTCAAAGTAATTATCAAGGTGTGGTAATAAGAACAAAATAGAGTTCTAGTTAGGGCGGATTACGGGACGGAGAAAAAACCGAACTGAACCGAAAATCTGAACCGATAGACAAAAAACCGTACCGAACTGAATAATTTTAACCCCGAACCGAATAGAACCGGACCGTTTTACTAATTTGGTACGGTACTGGAGATTTATAAAAAACCATACCGAAACTGAACCGAAAACCGTACTGAACCAAAAACCGAATATAGTACTGGCTATTATATGAATAATATATATATGTTAACAAAATTAAAACTATTAATTTCATTATTATTACTATTATAACAAATATTTAAATTACTTAAAATAAAATATTATTCACTACTAATTCAATATTAAATAAAAAATAAATTAAACATAGTAAAAATTTATATATTTATAATAGAATATTAGAATTATATATTTTTAATAACAATATTATTAATAGAAATAGACTAATAG
>CATIWO010526687.1:0-16310 GCA_949673435.1 Macaranga tanarius | reverse complement strand
CCCTGCTTTATTATACCATTTCCAAAATTTCTTCTTTCTTTCTCATCATCTTCAGCTGGCATATTCTCATGAGGATGAGAGCTCCCAAAGAAGGTTCCTGCGACCCCATTGCACCTCTTGAGCTTCCCCATTCCCTCCATGCTTTTCATCGTGTTTCTCCATCTGATGAACTCAACATGGTAACCGCTTTCTCAATTAACCCTACTTCCAAGTAACTAGTTTTACTTTTAGATCAACACTCTGTGTTAACATGATTGATATTCTGCATTTTATTTTACACTGCCCATTGTTACTGTCTCTTCGCACCTGAATTATCATGCATTACTGTTTTCTTTCTGTTAAATTATTGCAAACTTTTTACTCGTTTTAAGCACCGGGGAGAACGTAGGAACCGTGATAATGAAGTGTGACATATATACGCCAAATAAAATGTGGTGAAAGTTGCTTAAGTTACTTATGTGTCTTCTGGTGGTTCAGGCAGTACTGTCAACATTAACATGGTTATGGATCTTCATTCCAGTGTTCTAGTGTAGCTAAGATGTTAGCTGAAATCAAGTTCCATGCTTTATCAGGCATAAAAAAATATTTTCATGATGCACGTTTTAAGTCCTGCTGAGAACCTCATGTTTGATTCATAAGCCAACTGTGTCAAATTTTCTGACTTCTGTCTCAGTTTTGGCAAGTGTGAGGGACCTAACGTATGATTAGTGATTTTTTAAAAAAAAAAAAAAATTAGTAATCTTTGTCTCAGTTTACTCCCTCTATTTCCTATTCTTTTAGGATATATTCTGCATTGGGTATGTTCTTAGAAGACATGTCTTTTCTCTTCTCAGGAAGGTTACCACACATTTCGTGGGGGATTCTGGAACTATTTCAGTATGGGTAAGATTTGATTTTCTGTGCTTGTAATTTACAAGTTGTCTAACTTCGGTTCATAAAATCTCTCTAAAATTTTGTTTTCTACAATGAATAGTTTTGTGACATAACTGCATGCCTTCTTTTGCTGACAGGAATGGATGCCCAAGTATCATATGCATTTCATTCGGAGCGGAAATTGCATCCAGAAAAATTTAAGAATCAGTTAGTTAATCAGGTAGCATGATGGTTTTTGCACTATATATGGACTGATATTTAATCAAATGATTGCCATTCATTTTTTCGTTTGCTGAGCACCTCCCATTTAATATGGTTTACTATTAAATTGTTGAGATAAGTTTTTGCTTAATTAGCCTGTTAGAACTTAGTTGTCCAGTATGTAATTCAATCTTGCTCATGCATGTGTTACTTTATTGTTATATTAGGAAGAAATGCTGCTTAGGATTTTTCTAATTACTATCTATTTTCTTTTTCACTTGGAACCAGAGTACTTATGCAAAGCTTGGTTGTACACAAGGGTGGTTCATGGCTTCTCTTTTTCATCCTACTTCAAAGTGAGCTTATACTGATTGTTCCTCAGATTAAAGAACCAATATGCTTTCTTGCTATCTCCTAATAGTTGTTTTTGCTATAAAAATTACCAATTCAACAGTTTCAATCAAACAGTCTTATAATTGTTTTTATCTTATGCTTGGTATATGATGAGATACCCTTTTGAAAGTACCTATAGACTTTTGATCTTCATTGTCACCCACTACAGGAATGATTCCACTCGATTGACTATCAACAATCATTCTTCTAATTTGTCAGCATGCTTTCAAGCATAACATTTTGACATATGACTAATGCAAATTTTTATGTTTTTTGATTTGATCATGCATTGAGTTTTCCCTGTCTTGTCTATATTTAAGTGAAGTTGTGTAAAAATTATAGATGTACAATTTTTATTGGCCGTGTTTTTCTGCATCTCTATATAAATAGTAATGCAGTTTGACCATTTTTTTTCTCTCTGTTTTGTCACAGGAACATAGCTCAACTTGCTAAGGTTAGGATTATGAAAAAGCATGGTCAATGGCAAAACCTTCATATACCTCGCAGGTAACTTAATAGTTGTATGCTGCCTTTCAGCAAAAGGACTTCTTCTTTGTTATTCTTGTGCTGGCTGTGGCTGCTGGATTATTTTATAAATTTATTAACATCTCATTTCTTTCTCCCTTCAATTAATTAAACAGTATCAGGTCGATTGTGTGCCTTAACTTGCCAAGCTTTTCTGGTGGTCTGAGTCCTTGGGGAACACCAAACTCCAAGAAACAGGGTGATGTTAGTTCGCTGTTACCTACTCTTGACAGCAATCATAGCAGTAATTAGTTTCATACAAATTTATCATACTTGGACAATATAGATGACCATTTTTCTTTATGTGCAGAGAGACTTGACTCCACCATACGTAGATGATGGACTTCTTGAGGTGGTTGGTTTTAGAGATGCTTGGCATGGGCTTGTTTTGCTTGCTCCAAATGGACATGGGACCCGTCTTGCACAGGTAAGAAATAAAATAGTTAAATTTAGCATTGAATTTATGGTACAAAAAGCTATCAAAAGTCCATCAACCGAAACAGGAAAATAAGGATACATAGTTTTGACCATTAACCGAAACAGGAAAATAAGGATACATAGTTTTGATTATGGATCATCTAAATGGTTGAATTGTGTCTTTCTTTTGGCACTAGGCGCACAGAATCCGTTTCGAGTTCCACAAAGGTGCTGCTGACCATACATTTATGAGGATTGATGGGGAACCCTGGAAGCAACCCCTGCCAGAAGATGATGATACTGTAGTTGTGGAAATATCTCACCTTGGTCAAGTCAACATGCTTGCCACGCGTGATTGCAAGTCTAAAAGTGTGAATGATCCCTCATCACCAAGCAGTCATGATGATGGGGACGACGATAGCAATGACGAAGAAACTGAACATGGAGAAGAGTGGAAGAAATTTGGTGCAGCTGATACATTTAAGATCCCAGATGGAGTTGAAATTGCTCATCTTAGCTAGATTCATCAGTATAGTTCTCCATTAATTTATTTGGGCAATGAGATTGTTGTGTTTTAATAATCTGATTTGCAATTATGTACATGTTTCAGTAGTAATTTTATTGCAATTATGTAGTAATTTTATTTGGCATCTTAAGCATTTTGAGTTATTTGAGTCTCTGTTATTGTATCATATAAACAAGTGCTCGTTTAATGACATAAAAATCAATGAGATTGAGCAATAAAATTTTATTTTGTAATTAATTAAAGCAGATTCATGCAAAATTCAATTATAGTATTTTTTTTTTTGGTTAATAGAGTGATTATATGATTTAAATATCGATGGACTGTACAAAAGGGGGCATTTATTTCTTTTAAATGGACGACAGTAGAATTTAAATTTCTATCATAATCATTAAATATTTTAAGAAAATTTTAATAATGTTTTCTTTTTTCCATTGCATAATAATTAAAATATAAATTTTGTATAGAATCAAATTTTATTTATTAAAAACTATATGTGGACTAACACAATAATTTGTGTTATAATTACTACTAGGCAGAGTATTGGTCGGTTTGGTTTGGTTCGGTCAAAGGACCACCAAAACCAACCAAAAGAGAATTGTAACTGAATCAAACTGAACTAGAGGGAAAATCAAAATTAACCGAACCGACTTGGTTCGGTCAGTTATTCGGTTAATTAGTTTTATTTTTATTTATTATTTGATAATTTTTTAAGCTTATTCTTTAATTATATAACTAAAAAAATATTTATTAATTTATAATTTTAATATTTATGTGTAATTTTTTTATTTAATATTTTTATAATAAATATATATTTAAGTCTGTCGGTTCGGTTATTTTGATTTTTCAAATTGAAAAATAAAACCGAACCAATCAGTTATGCATTGTCAAAAATTAAACTTAAACCAAACTTATATATAACCGAACCAAACCAATCAATTTGATTCGATTAATCAGTTTTGACCATTTTTTGCACACCCCTAATTACTACAAATAAAATTATTTATATCCACACATGTTTTTATTGGTAACTTTTTGGGGTCAAAGTGAAATCAAATATCGAAACATAATTATTAATATAAACATTAAAATACTAATAATAACGGTTGAAATTAGCTTAAATTTAAGTTTTGAGGTGAGTGGAGTGAGGTTAAGTCATATTTGAGTCGCATTGAGATACGGGTGGTTGAGACCAAAAATACTAGAAAATGGTATGTGTTAAGGCAGGCAGGAGGTTCCGGTTGAGGAGCGAGCAGTGTTGACTTTGAGCTTTCCTTTCAGCTCAGTTTCTACTTTCTATGAAGGGGTGCCGTGAGAATGATGTTGCAGAAAAATGAGGGAGTTTTGAGGTAGAAAGTTAAAGACTTCAAATCGGAATAATGGAATATTGCATTCCTTCTTTCATATTGGACCCAGAATCTGAGGAGGAGGGCTATACCGATGCCGAGGATCCTATTCCAGAGTGCCCCGTTTTAGTATTTATCAACCCAAAGAGCGGTGGACAGCTCGGCCGCGATCTTCTCCTCACCTATCGTTCTCTTCTAAATGAAAAACAGGTGGTTGTTGTGGTTGTTGTTGTTTTAAGCTCCATTTCCTTCTGATTCACATCTGATAGATAGATATTTGTACATGCTTTGCTTTGCTTTGCTTGTTTTAGGTATTCAGTTTGGGAGATGAAGCTCCTGATAAGGTGTTGCGAAGATTTTATCTCAACCTGGAAACACTCAAATGCCGTGGAATTAAATTAGCTTCTCATATTCAACAGAGGTTGAGAATTATTGTAAGTCACTTCATTAATTCCCCAATCATTATCTTTTCTATTCAAATCCCTTTACATCACTTCACTTCACTTAATATCCTTTCTTTCCTTTAGGTTGCAGGTGGTGATGGAACCGCCGGCTGGCTTCTTGGAGTCATCTGCGATCTCAAATTCCCTCATCCTCCTCCTGTCGCTACTATGCCTGTTGGAACTGGAAACAATCTTCATTTTTCCTTTGGTTGGGTCTGCATCTTTTTCTTCAATTTTACCTCTATTAACTTGTCAAATAACCATTTCAACCTACAAACAACATATTGCATCCTTATTTCATTGCTGCAGGGAAAGATCAATCCTGGAACAGATTGCAATTCTGTGTTGTGCTTTCTGAACCAAGTAAAGCATGCTAGAGAAATGAAAATAGACAAGTGGGTTTACATTCTTCTCTCCATCTCTTGAGTTAGTTTTTCCATGTTCTCTATTTAAGGAGTTTCCTTGGCTTCTTTATCACACCATCTTTTTTTTTTTTTTAATGTTTGCTTTCTCGTGATATTTTGGTGGTTCAGCTGGCATATTCTCATGAGGATGAGGGCTCCCACAGAAGGTTCCTGCGACCCCATTGCACCTCTTGAGCTTCCCCATTCTTTCCATGCATTTCACCGTGTCCTCCCATCTGATGAGCTCAACATAGTAAACCCCATCATTAATTCATTTCATAACTGTCTGTTGATGCATTGTTACTTCCATCTCAATTTTATGAAGTATAGATGATGCGTATCAGAGATAAAACATGATAGTTTTTTTTTTTGGCTGCCTCACTCGACTTTTTTTTTTTTTTTTTCATCTTTAGGATGTATATTGCATTATGTACGTTCTTACACGCAAATGTTTTGCTTCCTTCTCAGGAAGGTTGCCTCACGTTTCGTGGGGGGTTCTGGAACTACTTCAGTATGGGTAAGAGTTCTTGTATAAAAGTATTACTTTTGCAAAGGCATTAGACTTGTAAAAAGTGCTCTTTTATTAGAACTGAATCCAGCTTCAGTAGGTTAAAAATTTTATTTTTGACTGTGTTCATTTTCACCCAAGACCATTTTATGCCGGACCAGAGATGTTGAAAGAAGAACTAGAAGTTCTAAGAGTAGCCCTGATTTTCATACTTCTTATACAACATGCATATATATGACTATAATTAATAAGAAAACGATTAATCTTGTCATGAGCATCAATATAGAATTTAGTTTTTAGTCTTGCAGTGTCTTTTTTTTAAAAAAAAAATTAAACTGCAATGAACAGATTCCTAATTTTGAAATTTTGCTGTCTAATTTGGGCTATTTTTATGGTTTTATCTCTAGAAATTTGTTTTTACCTTGCTAAATTTTGTGACATAACAACTACATGCCTTTGTTTATTGGCAGGAATGGATGCTCAAATATCATATGCATTTCATTGTGAGCGAAATTTGCATCCTGAAAAATTCAAGAGTCAGTTTATTAATCTGGTAATGTGATGCTGCATGCATACTATAATGATGGATTGATACCTGATCAAATGATTGCTGAGTGCCTCCTATCTAATATGGTTTGGTGTAATCTGGTTATTGGGCCTGACATTACTAGCCTTTCTATTTTCCCTTTGGATACAGAGTACTTATGCGAAGCTTGGTTATACACAAGGGTGGTATATGGCTTCTCTGTTTCATCCTTCTTCAAGGTGAGTGTTTATTGATTGCTCCTTGGGTTAAGGTAGTAAGTTAGTATTTTGAATTTGATATTTATTTTATTTTCATGTATGTGTGCTTGTTTATACAGGTACCTATGTGTGTATGTACGTGTTGAGTTTTTCCTACCTTGTCTATAAGCGAAATGCTGTAAAACTTGTAGGATGTAAAATTTTACAACCTACGCTTTTCTGTCATCCCTATGTACATTATAGAGCAATTTCACCATTTTAATTCTTTTTAATTACAGAAACATAGCTCAACTTACTAAGGTTAAGATAATGAAAAGATATGGTGTATGGCAAGATCTCTTTATACCCCGCAGGTAACACACTTGTGTGTTGTTGTGCATTAACTGGACATGCTCTTCTTTATTCTTATGTTGGCTGCTGGTCTAAATGTTGGACATTTATAAAAATCTCATATGTTCTTTCTTCATTGAATTAAACAGCATCAGGTCCATTGTGTGTCTTAACTTGCCCAGCTTTGCTGGTGGACTAAATCCTTGGGGAACACCAAATAGCAAGAAACTGCGCGATGTCAGTTCACTTGGTTTTCTGCTTTCATTTCAGTATTGATAGCTATCAAAGCAGTAATTATTTTCATATAAAACTAATCATAATTGCATAATGTTTATGAATATTTTCTTGATTGTGTACAGAGAGACTTGACACCACCTTATGTGGACGATGGAATGTTTGAGGTTGTCGGGTTTAGAGATGCTTGGCATAAGCTTGTTTTATTTACTCCAAATGGACATGGGACTCGTCTTGCGCAGGTAGAACAAAATCGTCCAAGTTTAGCAGTAAATTTGTTATACTAATCAGAAATTCATTTACCTGAGTCGTGAAATCAGGATATATTTTTAATAGGTTTCATCTTATTGTTTAGTTGAACATGCATGCATCATTTCTTTGTTGAAGCATTCAGTTGATATATGCGTATGGTGTAATGACCATTAATGTTGGGTCCAGGATGCATTTTTTTTTTGCTTCTCAATTATTGTCTTTCTATTGACACTAGGCAAACAGAATTCGTTTCGAGTTTCATAAAGGTGCTGCTGACAATACGTACATGAGAATTGATGGGGAACCCTGGAAGCAACCCCTTCCAGTAGATGATGATACTGTAGTTATAGAAATATCTCACCTTGGTCAAGTCAACATGCTTGCCACACGTGATTGCAAGTCTAAAAGTGTGTATGATCCCTCATCACCAAGCAGTCATGATGATGGGGATGACGAAAGTGATGGAGAAGAATCTGAACGTGGCGAAGAGTGGAAGAAATTTGGTGCAGCTGACTCATTTAAGATCCCAAATGAGGTTGACATTGCTCACTTAAGTTAAGCCCTCAATTTTTTCAGTCTTGGTTTACTTGGCATTTTAGTGGGTGATTCTAACTCTGATCATTGGATTTGCAATCCGCAATACTTTTTTTGCTAATTTTTACCTACAAATAAGCATTTGCAGTGTTGTTGCCAATGCCATCTTTGTGATTGTCTCATTTAAAAGAGGCTCATTTAATGAATACGCATATGCAAATTACTCCATGGCAATGATTGACCAAAACAACAAAGCAGTTGGATGCTCACCTTGGACCTCATAAATGAAAATGCCTTTTTTCCTTTGCAATTGTGCGAATGAGGCACTTCAGGATTAATACGGATTTCGGAATATGGTTAATTCACAAAAAGCAACTGTATATAATTTTTCAGAACAAGATGATACAAATGAGGTATGATAATAGAAAATCCTTTCAAATAAAGGTGCCAAATATATAAACAACATATCAGTAATTACCATATCCATAACAATAAACTTAAAAGTGCCAGCCCACAAGCTGATAATTAGCATAGAGATCGCAGAAGCTTCAGTTCCACCTTTTAGAATGGAGAGAGGATCAGTATGCGTTAAGGTTCATAGGATTTGATCGCTGTTGTGGGAACTGCTAATGTCAACTCCTATCTCACGAACTGGGGTTCTCCAAGACAACTTTTGATTGCTTCATTAGCCTTCTGAGATGATGCCCGTTCTTCTTGTTTCTTCTTCTCTCTGAAAACCAAAAACAGTCAAACAAACAACATAATGACAAGTGCAAGACTGACATGGTTTATCCCACTCAAAAACATATAAAAAAAAAAAAAAAGAAAGAAAAGAAAGTATCGTGTTTTATCAAAGAGCAACAGAACATTGAAGGACACCAAGAGTGGATATCACTCCCAAATGTCAAGGCCTAAGTCATTTCAGGACCAGATTTAGAAACCCAAACAAGAAGATACCATAGTTCAACCGTAAGGCTTGAACTAACCCAGATGTCCAAATGTCATGTTCATAGATTCTTTACATCCCAGAGGGCTGATGTCCATAGTCTCAATTTTTCCACAACATTCTAAGAAACGTTATCTTGTCAATTTTCCCATTTAGCAAGTTGCTGTTTAATGACGTAATGCTAAAATGATAAGCCACAACAATTATTATGTTTACAACACCAAATAATCTACACAAGCTAATGAAGTAAAATAAACTGAAAATAAGCAAGAGGAATTGATTTGCTTTCCCTTTTTTACCTGTCAACATACTCCTTGAGCAGCTCTTTTGCTTGAACCAATTTGGAAAGGATATTGCGATACACATCAAGGTCACGATCTACACTTCTTTTATTTATATTTAAAGCTGCACAAAGCTGTTCCATAGCATTTAAAAGAAAAATGTCAACATAACAGTAAAAAGTATTTAGTTTTTATGATCATTCATCGAAAAATATGGAAATTTTCCTGGAGGAAGTTAATCTAAGAGAATATATGTACGTGGCTTCTCAAGCCTCTAAAATTTGAGTTACTTTAGTAAAATAACAAAACAAAATTTGCATATTCCAGTTAATTTTAGCAATATCATGCCATTTGTAATATTATTTACCAAACCCAAACGATGTAATTGAACTAGGAAAAAGCCATAAATGACGAGGCAGTATTTTAACAACCCTGTAACCACAGCAAACATAATTAGCCAAGATCCCTATCTAGTACAAAGGAAAAACTCAAAACCATCCACATATCCCAATTTCAAAAAGACAGCAAGAAAATAAAGATCAAATGCAGCTTTACCATTCATAAAAAGATCTAATTTTTCATTCACAAAAATAACAAATATGCATCTTACATGGTGGGGAATAATTGACCGTAAATAATATGGCATAGTATTTAGCATATGGAAAAAAAGTTAGAGAAGATTAGGAAGCCTAGAAGCTTATAATTGCTGTGACTAACTTCTTTCACAAGCAAAATTCTTTGTTTTTTTTATAATAAATCTAAACAATCCAACCTTCTGATGGAAGGGAAAATCCTAAATGCATGATGTAGATTGCAATTATTCCTGAATAAAAGATCTACCTTTTCTAATACTGTGGGCTCAGTAGAATTTGAAAGCTCTAGAAGACGAAATAGTCCAATGGCAAAGAAACGGCTGTAGCTGAAACTCCCATTGCTAGCTCTCTCTGCAATGTCCTTCAATATACCTTCAACTTCTCCTTCTTTGGATGAAAAGTCTACTAATGAACTGGGAGTCTGAGATCGAGCCCACTCTTCCAATTTTTTTGCATCCATTCTACAATGCAAAAATACAAAATTACCCTAGACAATGACATCATATTGTAATATATTGAATATACAAAGAGTTGGTTCAAATGCAAGGAAATGGAAGGATCCATGACAGAGAAACTAGAAAGTGTTGAGATTCTAGCACTGCCATTGATCTTCAAGTTTTCCTTTAAGGATTTAGCACAGCTATTCAAACATTTGCATTTTATTTGGTAGATTGTTTATAGTGAGCCTCAGTTTAACACATGATTATACATTAGATTATTTATTTGATAATCTACACATCCTGAATTTAAAAGCACTGCATTATTCACTAATTCCCTTGAATGAAGAAAAGAGGAGGTGGAGCATTGAAAGATTAGAAATTTTTTTCCCTTTTACATGAAATATCAGAAGAATACATTTGTTAGAAAAACACTTCAACTGAATTTCAGTCCACCTCCTAGGTAAGTGAAATACTGAACATAATGTTGCAACACGCAACACCTATGATAAACAAGGTAGGATCATAAAGTGTATGGTCTTGACAAGATCTATTGCCTGATTGAAAACTAAGATCTAGAAAATGTGAATAGGGAATAAAATGCGGACCTATACTGCTCGGGTTCCTCCTTCAATGCGTCTATGTATGCTCGAAAAATGGCCTCTCGATCCTCATCGCTTGGGTATCCTTCCATGAGTTGATCATAGACAGTGACAAAACCAAGGGCAAAGACAGGGTCATAACGATAAGAACTCTTATACCTCATCAAATGCTGCTGGACAATTAGCTCCTGAAGAACAGTATTATAGATACTTGGAATTGGTTTCCTGTATGACTTTAGAAAATTCAACTTGGTCTCAGATACAGTGGGCGGCACATCTGTAATCCAACCCAATACAATCGAATCCAAATCAGGCAAACAAAGCATAACTAGGAAATGGGTCTTCATATATGCTATAGAAACAATCTTAAGATGCAGGAATAAATGAACAAAGTATCAGATGAAAGAAGAAAAAGAAAAGAACTCTAAGCTCCAATTCACTGGGTCCAAATGTCAGCATTGCAAATTAAAGAAACTAGAGTAAAGTTCTCCTTTTTTTTTTTTTTTTTTTCTTCGTTATGATCAAACAATGTATAGCATTAGACTCTCAATATAATTACAAACAACTGAATTAGTAAAGGCATGAACTTTTCTACAGTGCGTATCTAACAAAAAGTCAAGTAGACAAAGAAATGAACTTTCTGGGCAACCAAACCAATCGTGACGGGAAAAGAAAATAAAAGAGAGAGAAGAAGAAGAAGAAGAAGAAGTGAACCTGTAGAAGTGGACATGCAATGGATGAGCATGGGGGAAGAGGAATTGGAAGTCTTAACACCCATATAACGACATGAAAAGCCCACGCGGAGACGGAAGGAGTGGAAATTAGAAGGCGTCCCAATTGATTTTCTACCGGTGGAGGATTGGGCTACTGCAGAGAAGGAGACTGAAGTCACTGCCGCCATTTTCTTTGTTATATAAAATAATCAAACAAATGCAGAGAGGTGGATAGCGCAGAAACAGTGGATTTGGTTTTGTATAAATATCACAGTATAGAAAAAGCAGAAGAAGAGGAATCCATGGAGAGACTTTGCATTTGGATTTTAGTTTTGAAAAATTTCTTTTCTTTGCATGTATTAAGAAGAGAAGAGAAGAGAAAAAGAGAGAAACTGAGGTGAGAAACAAAGAAAGGCTTATCCCAATGGATTGGGACTTGAAAATAAAATAAAATAAAATAAAAATGAGATTTTTGAGTCTGAGGACACACCACACCCACTAAGGTTTTGCCACGTTTTATTCAACTTATTTGTTGTGTGGCTCTGCTCTGCTGTCTTGCTTTACGAGGAGAGGATCCTTCAACTTCAAACTCTTATGACAAATCCACCCACCCATCTCGTGGGTCCTTTTACGACTGAATTTGGGTGTTTTTGTATTGTATGTCCTTGCAAATGTCTATTATTATTCTTAAGCTAAATTTCATCAAAAATAGCCAAATACGTATGATACTAGCTATGTACCAGCAGTCGTTACAAGACATTCACTTGAAAGCTAACAGATTGGAAGGAAGTGGAGTGGATTGATATGTCTTGACTAACTACATACATTGCGTGTTTGCTCAAGCGACTTCGCATAAATTGGACTTGTTTTCTAGTCTTTTGTTTTTCTTAATTTGATGCCTTCACTTTCACATCTGTTTATTGCTGAAACACATAATACACAGCTCAAGACACAACACAAACACAAACACAAATCTGATAGGTTATGTGTCCATCTTATCCAAATCAAACCCAGCTTTTAACACGTCCAAAGCTGTCCATTCCTTCACGTGCTTATATGCTCTCTGCTCCAATTACTATTCATGTAATCAAAGTAGCAACGTGCTCCCTATCTTTCTTAATCACTAATTAATTTTATACTTGCTGCTCAAAGGAGATATGTTTTGCTTGAGCAACATCCTTAATCAATTAATAAAATGATTGACGCCATCAAAAGTATCAACAATATCTCCTTCTGTGCTCCTTCACATGGCAGCCATTTGCTTTCTTTGCCTAGTTTTATATTCTTACAACTATATATATTATCCATGTTCAAATAAATCTTGAAAGCAATCACTTTAGTGCAAAACTGATCAAAGATAGGACTGTCTGTACCTTGTGCTCATATTTTTAGTACCCTTGTTACTCTCTATAAGGATTGCATTGCAGTAAGAAAATTGGTCAATGGCTTCAGTTAGAATGAAGTGTTCTTTTATCAAAGGGCCAAAGGAAAATAAAGATTTACTCTTCAGTGAACTTTAGACCCCAAATTATTATTAAAGATTCAAGGGAAATGATGCTGCCAAGTGGGCTCACAACATCTTCCTCACCGAAAGATTAATACTTGAAAAATCAGAGACAGGTGATGGCTACTCTCAGGAAAAAAAAAAAAAAAAAGAAAAAAAAAAGAGTATTTCCCTCTATATATAACAACTTCAGTAATATCCAAGCCAAGCATCCACAAACACAATCAATCACTCACTAGATAAATGGCTTGAGATAAAAGATGCAGGCAGAAATTGAAAAAAAGGCTTCAAGAAACAACTCCAGAGTCAAGGACTCTGCTAATTCCTCCAAGCAACCCACAAGCTTTTCAGGTAACTTCACCAAACCTGATAAAAACAGCCGAGACTATAAGCTTAAACAGGCAGAGGAATCGCTGCGGACTGTCATGTACTTGAGCTGTTGGGGCCCTAACTGATTATTACATATGTCTTCCTCTCTGTATCATTACCTTGTTTTGTTTTTGTTTTCTTCTTTTTTTTCCGTTTCTTCAAAGGGAAGACTGAACAGTGCTGTAAAAGTAGATAATTTAGTCGCTTTTGAGGCTATGATGAATGTATATATATCTTGGTGAATGTACATAGGAGTGTTTGACATGTTCACTATGACTAAAATTTGTTCTTTCTCCATAGAAAAGCGCATCATCAGTTCAGAATCTTGGCAATTCTAGCAGAGCAGTGGTAGTTACCGCAAGAAACAAAACAAAAATGTGGTATGGAAGCTAGTTGAACAGAAAAGTTCTGTCCTTTGCATTTTTCCTAACATGTATAAAATTATGATGCTCCACAATGTGAAACTGTCTGTAATTTACCTGCCATTTTTCAATGCAAGAGAAATAATAAATTGAACATATAATTGCATACTGAAGAAACTAGCGAGGACCCCAACAGATGAGATGCATAACATTCTCAGATTTTTCAGCTTCTCTTGTTCTGCACTTATCATCTTTATTGGCCCTGTTCAGTGGTTGTAAGGCTGCAGAACCCCATATTAATTGATGATTTGAATTATCAGATTCTGATCTTTGCCAAGCAGCCTGCTGAGAGTTTTTAACTATCCCTTTCGAATTAGAATTCTGCTCCTTGAGGCCCTGAATTGCTCTAAGGCAAGTCCTGCTTATGTACCTCAAACTCATTTTTTTAGGGATTCAACTTTTGCATACATATGGTTTTCTTCTAGTCCTGAATATGCAACTTTAGGTGCCCTCAAAAATGGAATCTTTATAAAAAAAAAGGGTTCTTGGAGGCCAAGTTAAAAACTAAATGGTGCAATTTTATTATTGGGATTTTATTAATAATGATTCTATGTATCCATCTACACAAGTGCACCTATACAAAACAATCTTTCATTTCCTTAGATAGAAGTAAAAAGAATCTTTTACCAACTCTACAAATTTTTAGTAATTGACCCAAAGGCCACAACCGATACAGCTTTGGTTTGGTCAATGCAATTCTCTTACATCAATCATTTTATGGAAAATAAAAAAAAATAAAAAAAAGAGCAACTCAACATCTGTCACCTAAATTGACCGCATCACATTTCAGTTTTATAACTCTGCTATTAGAGATGTTGCTTGATATGTTTCCATTTTAAGGCTTTGGAACATGTTTACACTCCACTCACTAATTCTTCCAGCTTGATCATCATTTTACATCTAAGTTTATGTTTCCTGACAATTTTAAAAGCTAGCCTCCTTAATTTACAAGACATTTTGTTCCTCCACCTTCATCTGAAAAATGGCAAAGGCGCTGACAGGTAAATTCAATAGAACAACAAACACAGATAACTTATTATTAATAAGAAGTAAAGGTAGAGCTACATAATATTAACTCCAGTGCACCTACACAAACACAAACAAACTTTCATTTCCATACATGGTTAGAGTAGTATACTATAACCACAGGCAAAGTCTGTTGGTTAAGTAAAGTGGATGCTTTGCTTACAAACCGGTGCTTCACAAGCCGTTGAGAGGCAGCAGCAGCAGTAGTTAAATCAAATCAAATGGGGTCCCCAGCAAACGAGATGCATGATTTTTTCAACCTTCTCAGCTTGCTTTACCCTGCTTTTCTCATCAGTGCCAACTTTCTTAGCCGCCTCTTCTCCGCCTCCCCCTGGACCTGAAATCCATCTAGCCTGACAACTCTTGGCGGATTCCGGCGGCGTTATAGGTTGAGAAGGTCTGGCTCCAGTCACCATCGATCCTCTAGAGCAGATCAATTATTTCAGCCCCTGGACACCTCTTAAGCATAACCTGCCCTATGTGCCTTAAAGTCATGAGAAATAAAACAAACCCTGTTACTGTCTGACGTTGATCTTTGACATGATAACAGATGGCTTACGAAAGAGATGTCAATTGATAGCTAAACGATGAGTATGCAACTAGTTTAGAGCTCAAGGTTTCTTTTGGGGGCTTGGATGTTGACACACATAAAAAAAACAGAGAAAATAGAAATAATATATGTGATGACTCACAATCCGCCCATAGTTTATTGCTTATCCAAACTTGATACTACTAAACGTTTATTCAATAATAAAAAAAAAAATGCCAAATCCCCCACGTACATGCCCAACAAACATATGATGGCGTCACTTCACGATCCAAATTAGCCATCCTCGTACAATTACTATGCAAAGTGGTTTGAAAATTTACAAGGGGCCCAAAACCATTAGCTTCGACAGCAGCTCCTGGTTTCCCAAAAACTTTCATCTATCAATCCTCCTCTCTATAAATATATCCATCTTCATCAACCTCATTGCGTTTCTTCTTTTACTCTGCTCTGCTCTGTGAGGTCTGAAATTTGTGATCTTTGCTAGAAAACGAAAGGAAATTAAGATATGGGTTCAGCAGGCAAGGGTTGGATAGTTGCAGCTAGCATTGGAGCTGTGGAGGCACTGAAGGACCAGGGTTTTTGCAGATGGAACCACACCATCAGGTCATTACACCAACATGCCAAGAATAATCTGAAGTCAGTACCCCAGGCCAAGAAGCTTTCTTCTTCCTCATCTGCTGCCGTCTCTTCGAGTAAATGGAGGGAATCAAAACAAGCTGAGGAGTCTTTGAGGACGGTCATGTACTTGAGCTGCTGGGGTCCTAACAATTGAAGCTAAACTAAACAACGATGCTGAACGTTTTGACACGTATGGGGTGTGAAATAGAGGACTAATGAAGCTATTTCTGTTAAAAAACAAAGAGATAGCGAAAACAGCTGAAGCTAAACTGATAATTTGTTTGGTCACTTGCGGGAACGACAGAAATGCTCTATATTTTGTAGCTCCAAGTGAACTATATATAATACTGTAACTACAGTTGCTATCATGAATATGAAATCTTATGAGAACTAATTTTGTCATTTCTTTTTCATTGCTCTTTTATTGTGTGAATGGATATAAAGCAACCAGATCCTACTCATGGGTTCGTTACTTGAATTTTACTTTTACACCCACTTGCAATGTCTTCAACTTGTGGGGAT
>CATIWO010526596.1:0-11166 GCA_949673435.1 Macaranga tanarius | reverse complement strand
TTAAAAGAAAAATAATTTATAATTTGAGACCAATGAAAAACGTTATCCACTACTAAGTGGAGTGTAAAGATCCAATAAACCGCACAATAAAGCTTTACTTTTTAAATAGCTTTGGTGTTTGCAAGATGATAATAAATCTCTTTGAAATGTTGCTGTTAAACGTAAATATTGTGTTTATCGGGCGAATAATGTAACAAAAAAATGTAATTTGAGAGGAAAAATCAAGATGCTTCTAGTCATTGAAGACTATATACATTATGGATGTCTCTCCGCTCGACATCTATCGAGGGGACAAATAACCAATTTGCTCTCCCATTTTATAGGGGACCAGAATAATTGGTGGGGTAAGGGGAGGGGCAAAAGGGAGATTGATGTCTCGCGAGATGTCTCTCGGCGAGACATCAATCATTTCCCATACATTATATACATGTGTTGTAACTAAGGCTGAGCATCGGTCGGTTTCGGTCGGTTCAGTCAAAGAACCATCAAAACCGACTAAGAAAGAATTGTGATTGAAACCGAACCGAATCAGAAAGAAATCGAACTTAAGCAAACCGACTTGGTTCGGTCGGTTAACCGATTTTTTTTAATAAAGTTTTTATTTTTTATTTTATAAATTTTTAAAGCTTATTCTTTAATTATATAACTAAAAAAATATTTTTTATTTATAATTTTAATATTTATATATAATTTTTTCTAATTAATATATTTTATTTAATATTTTTATAATAAATATATATGTGAGTCGGTCGGTTCAGTTATTTTTAGTTTTTCAACTTGAAAACCAAATTTGAACTGAACCAGTCGGTTATCTATTTTCAAAAACTGAAATCGAACCGAATCTATATATAACCGTACCGAACCGACTTAGTCGGTTTTCGGTTTTTTTTGCTCACCCCCTAGGTGGCACCATGCCATTATGCACATTTCATGCTATAAATATGCTGGGCCTATAACTCTTAACAACCTCTTGAATCTTAGCAGCAACAACCTAACCTCCCCACATCAAGAAAAATAAAGAAAAGCCACAAACAATGACTTACTACTACTATGGTAGAAGAAACAGCTCAATCTTTGATGTTTTTACTCTCAATCCGTTACCGTACCCAGTTCTTTTAATCTTAGGAGTCATATCCATCTTTCTTGGCATATCATGGTTCTTCAGCTATGAAGATATGGTGGAGACTGCTGAGGAGCAACTGAGTTGGGTGCTTTTTATCATACCAGTAGTGCTACTCTTCATTGTTCGTTGGTTATCATCTATGGACAATCCTGACATGCTCTTTGCTAAATCCCCTTGGGAATGGAAACAGCGGACCCACCACCGCCCGTCGGAGGGGACCTCCCCGTGGGGTGTGGCTGCTATGATTGTGTTGCTTCTTGTCTTGGTGCAATTCCAGTCTGCTTTTCTTGATAGTTGGTTTTGATACAATTGAATTGTTTTCTTTTATATTTTCAGTTTGATCTGGTATCAGTGATATATATATATATACACACACAAGAACTTGGTTTTGTGTTTATATGATATATATATATATATGTAGAAATATAAATTATAGAGTTGTATGTGGATGCACAATCATAGCTGAGGATGTATATATGGTTACTTTTTGTTAAAGGTTATTATATCAAATAATAGAAAAATATAGATGCGTTAAGTTCGTGTGATTATACTTTGATCTTTTGTTTAACATGGTTATTTTTTTTAACAATGTTTAATATGGTTATTTGAGGATCATAATGAAGGTAATTTTTACTTGTTTTGGTTATGATTAATTGTTGCTAGTCTTGAAGGTTATCACTTCTTCTTGGGCTAATGGAGGTCTTGATTCACACCATCTGAAGCTAAATTCAAAAGTTTTGGATGCTGAAAAAAATTGAGTTAATGTCAAGAAATTATGTGGCTACTTATGATTTTTTTTACCCAAGATTATAGTATTTCACTCAATTTTCATATTTATTTTCTTTTATGGGGATCTCTCAAATAAAGATGTGTTCAAGATTCATACTCTAAGACCTTGCAAAAATTAGTATAAAAGTAAACAGTAGAACAGTTTTAGGGATGGAAATCGTTTGGTGTCGCTGCTGCTCGCGACAATTGACAAAAATGTCCCTGTATTATTTTATAATTACATAACTAATAAATAAATAATAAATTAATTAATTATAAGATATAGGTTTTTAAATTATGACACGAACGGCTTCACCCATTTTCCTCTTAAATTTTAAATTTTGTCAATTTAATTAATTATTCAATTAAAATAAGTGTTTTTAGATTATTATACAATTTTTCTAATTTATAAAACTAATAGAGATAAAAGTGTAATTTAGACAAAATTTTTTTTGTCTTTTATGGGCCATTGACGTCGCGGTCAGCGCCCTTTAGAGATTTTTCATGCTGCAGCTGGTTTTTTTGCCTAAAATTTTTGATTCCTTGTATGTGGTTACTAAACTTTGCTTGATTGTTTAAAAACTAATAATTGTTTTAAAAGACAAGTTATCATCCCCTTAATTAAGTTATAAGATAATGGCCATTGGTCAAGTTTGTCTTCTTCTCAGAATTAATTTAGCTTTGGATTAATGAAGAGATGAGCAAAGCAACACTAGCCAAGATCATGTTGATTTTTGTGTTTACTGAAGCTTCACTACTTTATATATTTATATTGATAAGGTTGCACTCTATCATTCCAATGCTATCACAATAGGTTAAACTATCAAGTGTCAGGTACTTTTTTTTTTTTGAATTTTTTATATATTAGCATTTCATCTAATATATACATATATTTATTTAGAGTATAATCATGCTAGGCAATTTTATTAGATGTCATTGTCTAAACCTAAATGGCAAAAAGCAACATTTCTTTGAGTAATTGTAGTAAGATGATAACAAATAACAATCATAGCAAATTTGTAGCTTATATGGGTGCTGATAGATCTATACTTCTATTGCAATGAGGTCTAGATTTGGGGTTTGCAAGCCTTCCGAGTTGACCGAACTAAAAATCGAACCGAATTAATTTAGTTTACTGATTTTATAATTTTTATTTTTTTTGAATTGAACCAAGTTGACCGAAATTTTAATTTAGTTCGATTTTATCTCTGAAATTTCTGTTAATCGAAATAACCGAACAAATCAATTTTTATTTTTTTGAATTTTTAAAATAGTATAACAATTTAATACAAAAATACAAAATAATTAATATTTCTAAAAATTTGGTTTGGTTCAGTGAGTTCGGTTTTTAATATTAAAATTTTGATGTTTTGGGTCGGTTCATTTTTATGGGTTGGTTCAGTTCAATTTTCAAAAATTTTGATTCGATTAATTAGGTTCAGTTAGAAAAATCCTCCAAAACCAATTGAACCAATTGAATGAACACCTCTAGTCTAGATCGGATGGTTTAGGTTGAAACTCAATTTTTTTATTACGTCACAATATTTTATCCTTAATTTATTGTAGTTGAGTTGATAAGCGATTTGTTATTGATGTATGTGATATATAGTTGATAATACTGATATAATCACAAATCTTAGCTGCTGTATTTTTTTAAAAAAAGTGAAACAGTTTTTTTTTTTTAGGAATTAAAAGTAAAATAGTTAGAAAAATAATTTGCCTATAAAGCATTCTATCACTTTAATTTTTACTATAATATTTAATTAATATTTACAATAATATTGCACGAATAAGCATTTAAAATAATCATTTCGTAATAAATATTTTTAACAGTTGCTAATCAAAATTAGGAGCTTGAAACAAGTTTTTCATAAGGAAGACCATTTCATTAAATAAAATTGAAAACAAGTCCATTTCATATGTCTAAAGATTGTCACAAGTAATGTTGTCATAGTAGAATACTTCTTTTTATTTGTCAAAAAACCCATCATTCAATCATCAAAACCTACCACATGCTTCGTGGTCCAATTATAATCAAGAATTGAACCGTCTAAAGTATTTGTGGGGTCGAATCTTGCATTCATCTTGTAATACTTTCGCCCTTATCTTTTGGGTGGCTTGTGGATGCACATCTAGACGGGCAACAATATTTCTAGTCCTAAAAATTATATTATTTTTTATAATCAATTTTTATAATTTTTTTTTAAAAAAATTTCGTTAATTTTATCTATTAATTAAATATTTTATTAACCAACTCTTAAAATTAATTTTTAAATAAGTTAATAAAAATATTATTTTTAATTTTAATAAATTATATAGTTATTATACAAATTAAATAAAAATAAGTTATTATAAAAATAAAAAATATTTTTTAAAATATTTTTGTTGCATGTTTATGACTGAAATGTAAAAAAAAAAAAAAACATTTAATGTTAAGAGTTGAGTAATGAAAAATTACTTTGGCTGATAATTAGATTTATTTCGATTTTTAAATACTTAAATTGAATCAAATTAATTTTGTTTCAATTCAATTGTCTAATATTTTCAATTATTTTAGTTTGAACATAAATGGACGCTTACCCCTGGAACCAGCTGATGGTAGCTTGTCCCAAATACTAATTAGGACTAAATCACATTGAGTTACCAATGTAATGGTTCTTTTTTCCTATCATGATGATATATCATAATTTTTTTTGACATGTAATAATAGGTTATGTAAGCAGTGATGTAAGAAATGATGTAAATTTTTAATTTAAGTTATGTAGTTTATCTAGTTTGTATCCAAGTCAGATAAGAATCCATAACATATCTAAATAAAAATTAGTTAACATATATATAATATAATATAAAGGATAAATATTTTATATAAAAGTATATCATGTTTATCTAGTTATTGTTTTAAAAATATAATTAAAACCTTTTAGCAAATAATCTGAAATAAATAAAGTTGAATGGTGGGTTCTCCTAGCCTGCCAGTTCTGGATGTGGAAATAGCTGAATCCCAAGTTGTGTTGTTTGGTCTGAAAGTGGCATGGAGTGCTCATTTTCGTTCTCTTATTATTGAGTCAGATTGTCTTCCTTTAATATTACAGCTTCAGAATGCTGATATTTTGGCTTTTTCTAGTATATGATATTTTGGCTTTTTCTATTAAGCATCAGTTTGTGTCTAGCAATAGGAATCAATTTGCCCATGCTTTGGCTAAGTGGGCTGTCTCCCTACCAAATGAGCTAATCTTTTTAGATGAAGCTCCTCCTGATGTTTCTTTTCCTTCGGTTTAGTTTTAATGCACCTTCTTCTTCTTAAAAAAAAAGTTGAATGGTTAAAATTTAAAGTGTAAATTCAATGATTGAAATTTGTGCACTACAATGTTATCATCACGCGGTAAAAGATCCCAAATGTAATGGATTTGAATATCTTTAAAATATGAAATAATTAACTGAAAATAATATTGGAATTCATGAACTGGAAAATATATATATATGCTAAATTTCACATTCATAATTGAGCTTACATTTCACTTATAATCTCTTTTTATCATTCCAAATCTTACAATTCCTTTTTTCCCCTCAAAATCTTGTAATTTTATTTGCTTTTATTTTTACATATATCAAATGTATTGCAGGTGATAATTAACTTTGTACCAATAAGATCAATTGATAGGAGTTATTCACATTTAAATAGTGTATTGATTTTAAACTGTGGTACATATAATTGTGTTAAATTAATTGTTAGAGACATTTGCTTCCCTCATGAATTTAGATACTAGTAATTAAAAAAAATAACTATACTTCAATTATCAATTGAATCATATTCTTTAAGTTGTATCAGTTTATCATATCAACTTTTTAATTTGTTTCAATCATATCTAATCTTTTAATAAAAATCTGAATGTAATTTAAAACATTACTATAAAATTATTTTAAAATTCAATTATCCACTTAATTTTTTTCATTTCCACAAAATCTAAATTATAAAAACCCAATTGTTAAGTTTATTTAAAAACAAAACTAATTTTAGAATTATTTAATAAGTGTATTTAGTATAAATAAATTTTAAAAATGATAATATAATTTATTTGAAAAATTAAGTTTAATGTGTTTATTTTCAAATTTTACATTTTAAATTTGTGAAATTACTTATAATTAAATAAAGTTCTAAAAAAATAGTTTGAATTTACAAATTAAGTCAACACCATCATATCAATATTTGTCATAAGAATAAAATTCTAATTTTTGTCATTTTTGTTTCCAAAATATTATTATTCCTTTACTTTATTGCTACTTTATTATATAATATACGGTTAAATTGATATTTTAATCAAATAAAATATTAGTTTAAAATTTAAATTTATATCAAATACAATATGATAAGATATAAAATTTATTTGAAATGAATTTTACATAATATCTATTTAAATCAAATACATAAAATTAATAGCAAATAAATTTTATTTAAAATTCATTTGGAAGTGCAATAATTTTCCTGATGGAATTAAAATTAATCCACGAATAATTAAATTTAGTGGCTAAATTTGCTCATCGGTTATATTTTTCGTATGTCAGAGTTTATGAAAATAAATAAAAAGATTCAAGTGAAAAAATTTTTTTGAAAAGGATTTTATAATAATTTTTTAAATTGTATTTAAGTTGATATTAGAAAATTTAATATAATTAAAACAAATCAAAAAATTAATATAATAAGTTAATACAATTTAAAGGATATGATTCAATTGACAATTGAACAATTGTTGAGGATAAATGGAATATATATATATATATATATTAAATTTGAAATGTTATGCATCACAAATTTAAGAATTTAGCATGATACCAGTAAAAATCTCCCATTATCATTGATGTGTGAGTCTATATTAATCCAAAAAGTATAAATAGCAAGAAACATTTTCCATTATTGCTTGTTATATTATCAAGAAACTTAAAATGATTTTATGAAATGCAACAAAATTGCAACTAATTACTTAAGTCTGACTTCCAAACCACTTGGAATGGAAAAAAGATTGATAAGAAAGCAAAACTAAAAGCACCCCCACAAAAACTGCAATACCCCAAGGCTGAGAAGACCCCTCAGCCTCAGCTGAACCAACTGAAACAGGCGGCGGTTGCCGGAGCCGGAAGTAAAGCATCCAGTTGGTAGAGTAGGAAGCCATCAAGAATATAAGGAGAATGGGAAGCAAGAAAACGAACAGCTGAAAGTTGATAGCTGAGTGGTGCAATTGGGCCTTGTAGCCTGTGTAGTGAGAGAGCCATAGTAAGACCATGACAATTCCAAAAATAATGAGCAATGCAGGTGGTGGTGCGGACATGGAACCCAATGTCTGCCCTGCCCAGCCCTGTTTCCATTCAGGACCTCTTCTTCTTGGATAGAACCACTCCATTTTCTTTTATCTTCTTCGCTTTTCTCTAGTTTTTATTGAAATTAAGATGGTTCATGCAAGGAGACGAAGGGTTTAGCTTGCTTTAATATAAGGTATTGGCTATAGAATAGAATATATGCTTTGAGTGTTAAAATATCCTTAGTAGACTTTAGTTTGGTTAATGAAACACTCAATGGTTGATACCATATCTTATTTATTTATTTTTTCACTGACCAATATTGATTGATTAAAAATAAATGCACATTCCAAACTTTTAAATAAAAATACACAGTTTTTTTTTCTTTTTAAAAATTTGTTTGCAATGAATCTTAAAATATATTGAAATTATATTCAATACAATAGAGGTCTTGGGTTCAAATTTTCTCTCAGACAAGTGACAATATATAAAAAAAAATTAGTTCTTTAAATACTTGAATTTATCAAACTTACCATATGCCAACTCTCGTAAAAACACTTGAAAAAATATATTAAGTTATAGCTTCTATAGAAACAAGCTAACCACACAGCATGAGTGAAAAAAATTAATTAACATGAGGAAAAAGAAGAAAAAGATTAAGATGAAGATGAAGTCGACTAAGAAAACCTGGAGCACTATATATTCGTGAAATAGGCTATAACAATTTACAAGCAAGCAGTCTACAAAGTATAAATAAATTTTATGAGCATTTTTTTTTGGGGTAAGGTTAAATTTTTGTCTTGCTGCGAATAGGCCTTATTCGATTACGTTAAATCCTAGAGATGATGGTAAATTTTCCATTGCTAGCACTTGGTAGCCATGATTGAATCTCAGCCACAGGTATCCTGGCACAATTTCGATTCTCTAATCTCTTTCTTAGATTTTCTTTATTGTATTCATAGGGTATTCGCAATACTGATATTAATTTGTGAATTATGTAAAACTCAAAAAGAGGCTATTTGTGACCTGTGAGTTGTATTGTTGAAGTTTGATTAATAGTAAGAATAAGACCAAATTAAATAGTATCTTGGGTTTAGATGTATTTTCACTCAAATGTCTGTGTTTTTTTATTGATATTTAGAGGTTTGTAATTTTATTTTTCTAATACTTTAATATCATATCAACTAATATTCTTACTATTTTATGATAAAAATTTTAATTCAATATTATTAAAAATATTTTATATATAATTTACCGTTAATATAACTATTTGGATATTTTTTAAAAAATTATAAATTTAATTTAAAAATTATTTTTTTATTCATAAAAATTTAAAATACATCTTATTTTGTTTATTAGGCGTTCATTATAATTAGTTGAATACTATATTTATTTAGTAAATAATTTTTTAATTAAATATTCATAATATTTTAATATTATACCATATATTTTTAATAGTATAAATGATTAGTAGAGTATTAAAATGTAAGTAAAATGAAACCATTAACCCTTAAATGTTAAGAAAAAAATTACAGTGATTTAAGTAAAAAAAGTCTAATCATAATTTTTTTTTTAATTTTTCCCTAATAATATTTCCATTTTTTGATAAGAAAAAAAATTTAAATGACCTAATAGATGAATGAATTATTCCCTTAAAAATAGATAAAAAAATTTTACACTTGGTTCTCACTGTTAGTAGCATCTAATTTTAGTGTTGTAAAAAAAAATTATAATTGAACTATTTATGGCTGTTGAAAACATTTATACTAACTAATTTTAAAACAACTTCTCTACTAGGTGTCCAAAAACACCTAAGAAATCAACTAACTGCAGGCAGCACCTGACACCTGAAATGCTGTCTAATTTCTAACTGAACCTCTTGAAGATGAAGTTGATAGAGATCTATTTACTACCACGCAATGTTGCATTACCAGCACGGAGGACATCTTCATCTTCGCGGCACTGACATTTGTGGAACAAAGCATATCACCAATAACACCCAATTCAGGATACTCTATCCATTCCATCAGCTCTTTTTCGAAATGTCTCGCACCTGAATTCTTGCCCACAACAATAAGATCGTACGCTTTTGGCAAAGATTGAATCACATTTAGCATTTCTGCGCTCTCGTTTATTTTTACATGGTGACATACAACACTGGGATTATTCTCACTTATCTCTGTGAATTCCTTGACCAAGAAGTCATTTAGTTGCATATCAGAAATATTCATTGAGAAATTGCTGTCGTTATCTTTTGTGGAGATGATTCTTATCATGGTGATGTTCACATGAGGGTTTCTTAACATTCTAATTGCAAGTGCTAAAGCCTCACGATCATCTGGACCGCCCACGAAAAGAACCACAATTTTACAGGTGAAATTATTGAGACCAGGAGGTTGGAGTCCCCTGTCAAATAAGATCCCAACAGTACAAGGTGCATTTGCTTGAAGCTGACAATTGAAATCCTGCAATACACCCTTTTGTTTGCTATTCGAGCTCATGACTGTTTTATTTTCATGAAAAGGAACAATGATGAAAGGGATATGTCTTTCGTCTGCAAGACTGCAAATAATGTTGTGCATTGTCCTGAATGGTGCTTCCATAGTGAATGGTTGGATCGAGACTTGGCCATTGCTGTTGCTTGAGTAATTTTGAAAAGCGTGCATAATGTGAGATACTGATGAACCTCCAACATTTTTACGATTCTTCTTTTTGATCTTATAGGGGATTAATGATGGAGCACTTTTGCCTACAAGATCAATCGCATGCACCACATAAGCACATAAAGGGCTAATAGCTTTATTGTTCACGAATTCCAGCAAGGCAAGTATTCCATGGACATTATCTTCATGGTAGATACATGTAAGAGCACGTAATTCTCCATCTGGGACTGCTGATTGGAGTGATCTTGAGCATCCGGTTTTAGAATATTGTCTTGCCCGTCTTACTTGAGGCTTACACAAAATTTCAATCAAAGGATGAAAGATCGCTACAAAGAGTAGATTGAAAAGCACCAATGTAGTATAACACTGTTTGCCCAAAAACTGTAGGATAAAAGATCAGCAATGTAAGAGTAAGCGAGAGTAAAAAAGACAATATGGAATCATACTTTAGGAAAATTCTTGACTACATTGTTCTTTCACTTAATGGTAGATTTGTGACACGTGATATATGTGTCACTTTTTCATTAGTCAACTATAAAACATCCGAAATATGTGTCACATCACATATCTAACAGTTGAGTGCATACTCTAGGTGTAGATAAGATTCTCTTCATGTTTTAATCCATGGATTCAATAAATTTAACTTACATTTTTTAATCGGAGCTGATGAAGAGTTGTGAAGTCTAAAACACCCTTGAAGTTCAAAATGACGCCCAACAAAAGAGCAGTTTCAAGTCTAATTTTGAGGCATAAGGATGCCAACAAAGTTCCAATTATCTTGGTCAAGTAACATACGACAACGATGAGCAACACCAGAAATATAGTATTGATGTTCTCCAACGAAGACACATCTGTTGCATATCCAACTTGAACAAAGAACAGAGGCAGGAAAAATTGCATAATCATAAGTTCAGATTTCTCTACTATTGTGGCGCCAAAGGGCTGTCCACCAGGCACGATCAACCCCATAATAAAAGCTCCAGAAAGAGAATCCAACCATGTAAGGTCAGTTATGCTTGCCATGACTAAAACCCCAACAAGAACAGCTATGACATAACTTTCTTTAACTGGCTTCCCTTCTGGTGTTTTCTTGATAATTAGTAGTAATACAGGTCGAATAATGTAGACTGCGAAAAGGATCACTGTGCATATCGCAAGGAAGTATAGAAGCGAAAGAGTAGGGCTACCCCTTGATATAAGCAATCCAATAATTGTAGCAACATAACTTGTCATTTGAACAAGCATAGAAGAAGACAAGGTAAGTTGGCCAAATTCAGTAGTTAGAAGGTCTAATTCTTCAATGGTTTGAGCAAGAACTGG